>CAJQUW010000957.1:50000-93071 GCA_907163375.1 Prostheceraeus crozeri | reverse complement strand
AATTTGGAATTTTGTTTGAGGGGTTAAGATTAGAACATTCAACGTTTCGCTTACCAAGGTACAACGTTTCGTTTCTTTGTTAACAAATAGTCATTATGCAATAAATCTGTAATATCTTTAGCTTAGAACAAAATGGTGATACGATTATTTCATAAAGTCGCTGGTCTTTAGGCAGGGGCGGCGCCAGGGTTTTCCCCGACGAGGTGTCGTGTTTCCCCGACGGGGTGTCGAGATACCTGACCTCCCCGACAAAGCAGTAAAACTTAAAATTCCTTAAATAGTCCTATTAAGTTGGTATATATGCTATGCAGTAGGCTATTCATGCCTCACAAGACATGTTCGCGCAGGCATAATATCGAGCATAAGATGATATAGCCCATAACACGCTGATATCTTAATTTCCTAAGTCTGATGATAGGGTCAATCCCTAGCCTATATCAATGCCAAGATTATAGGTGTCCACGTGTTACCAAAGGACTAGGGCCTATACTACGCTTATAGGCCTACTTCAAGCTATCTTATACCTAACCCTTCAAGTGAGCTTGAGTGATAACTTGCAGATGCGAATTTAAAACCAATACATGCCTATGTAGTACAAATCAATTTTATTTAGTTGTCAAATCCATGGTCGTTTATGACTGTTGATTTTTCATACAATAGAATTGGGTCTGTAGTCCTACTGCGGCCTTAAAAATATGAATATTGGCTATACGTGAGCTTATACATGCGTAGAAAATACGAAAATAGTAGGCTACGGTGGTTTACATGCGAAATTGATAGTATGAATTTTAAACGAATGACCTAACTATCCGAGCCTCTTAATCAATGCGACGAAATCAAAGATAAATGTGTTGAAATCAGGCTACATAGCGGGCACAATAAAAATGGAGCTTTATTTGAATGCTTTATTTGATTGACTTACCGAAGGAGTTCTAACAAACAGTATGAAAATGTTTATCAAAACTAAAATAAAAACTATATGATTTTTTTTTTTAAAAAACGAACTGTGATCTATTAGTGGGAAAATGGAAATAATTGACGTTATACATAAAAATGTGCACAAATGCACTTAAGGATAAAATTCTCGCGCGCTCCTAGGTTTGCGTTAATTCGCGGTTAAACAAGGATTTCTAACCCCTTCAATGTAAATTTGCAACATAAATTAAAGTCTAATAAGGTATCATGATTCGGTTGTAAGATAAGTCAATTTGCATATTCATTAATTCATGACATGAAGTAATTAATGTAACTGTCTTCTCTCGCCACCCTTCGTACAAACAGCATTGAAAAAATTACTCGTCTAAATTGTCAAAACAATACTCGGTGTAAAACAACAACTATTATCCTAAAACAAAAATCTATAAGCACAACTGCATGTAAGGGTACAAGCACTTGCTTAGATTTTGGCCTCTGCCTGCTTGAATATTAGGACACTAGAAATCATCTCACTCCGCGACACGCACCTCCTTATCACCAATTATTTTTTGTACAATACGTCCCGCCCGCCTTCGTTTAGGCCCGCTTTGTTTGGAATATGTTTGCAATTTATTAAAGTATGATATTGAAATGATTAGTCAATTACACTATGTATTTTGATTAATAATGTAGATCGACACACTTACGGTACATGAAATAGGTATCAGTGTTTTTCCTTGCATGTAGATCCAGGATCTATGTTCGAATTCCTCACAAGGCACACCTTTTACCACGCATTAAAGTTTTTTTAGGGGCGCTTTGATTGACGGTGCAAGAACAACTCATTAGCATTGAGTTTTCGCTACCACGATCTTATCGAACGGTATTTTGTAATACATAAACAGAAGTACTGTAGGCTATACATCAAATTATCAGCTGAAACATAGTAAAATTAAGATAATTCTTATTATTTGTTCTAATTATTTGAACGGTTATTATAATTAGATGTTATTCGTAATCCATCCTGAAAAACTGGTGATTAATTGAGTTAATATGCTGCCTTAAATATCAGATAGGCCAATTTTGACAGTTTAAATCGCCAACTTCTACTATACTAATCATGCAATAAGCTTATGCATGATTAAAATCTAAACTTCGCTGTATGACAAATCAATCAATCTAGGTCAGGAGGAGAACTAAAGACATGAAGCCTGTATCGACCGTACCCCAGGACTTATTTTAGCCTTTTAGGACGTTGCTGAAAGTTATTTACTCACTCTGAGCTAGTCGATAGACTACAGATTTCAAGTCATTTGTCTGGAGTCATATTTCCAGCGTTTTCAGCCAAATCCGATTAAAAAACATGCAATAAAAATATAATGATGTGTGCAAAACAAGCATACTAAATTTTGCGGTCGGTTCAGAGAGACCGAACTAGGTAAATGGGTCATATGACAGCAGATACTGGCAAAGAATAATTAAATCAAGTTTCTTGGCTAGCAACAAGCTTCATTTCGAACATTTCCTGTCCAGAATTTTCCCGATTGAAATCTCAACAGTACAAATAAGAAGAAAATCCCGGACATTTTTCTTATATAAGATTTTATCATACTACTGATTTCATGCAAAACAAGTGGCTTATGGATCAATTACAATTCTATAAAAGATTTAAGAATATTATATTATTTTTAGACTTGACAACTAATTGTATTAAATCCAAGTCGTATGTCGGCGAAATTGATGATCTTGTCGGGGACAGGGGGAAACTGCTATAGGCAACTTTAGAGTGCCATGCATTTTCTCTCAATTCCCCGATAGCATTTATAGTCCGATTTCCCCGACGGGGTGTCGGCCGACACCCCTGACACCCGCTGGCGCCGCCCCTGGTCTTTAGGCAAACGACAGGTAGCCTGATATGAATTATTAATTACCCTAAATCACGACGTTTCGGGGATTTACAACATTAACTAATATCATTAAAAGATTGTCTCTATCACTGATTTACCGCAAGTGCAACATGGACTTCCGAAAGTGCATATTGCTATTGCTTTGTGCTGCAATGCAGATTCCAATAGGCCTTGAACGAATTTGAAATTGGACGAATTTATTCAACGACGTTTCGTGGTCGATGTGATTATTAACTTACAATGTAGCTACGTAATGAGATAGTCTATACGTATACATTAAGAGAGAGAATAGAGAGATCGAATATTTTTGAAAATGGTAAACAAAGTATATTTAGCAGTTTTGTAAAATATCGTTTATCTGCAGAATTTTTCTTTATTAGTTATGTAAAAACTATCGTAAGTGTCTGTTTCGATTTGACCCTGTCCATCGTAAACATATGATGCCACGAAAAACAATTGCATACGACAACACTATATCAATATTAAACATATCGGACTACTAGAATTGAAGGAAGTTGCACTAAATGGTTGGACAGACATAATTTGAAATGCATGAAAACAATATATGTCATATCGCTACTAGGAAGACTATTGTTTGGTGCTAAATCTATATTTTGTCTCTCTCTGAAAAATGTCGAAAATCGCACTTACGATAGTTTTACATAAACTGCGTCGATACATGTGGGTCAGTAGTTAGTGTGCAGATAAAAATGAATCAACGCTCGAGTCACTGTAATATCGAATGTAAAACCTATTATTTTTTAAAATACTTGGATCGCTACGGTCTGTGAGACTTGTACCACATTTATCCTAACAAACCAACAATAAATAAAAATAAAAAAACAAAAAACAATACGAGACATCATTATACTCGAGTCAAACATTCCCACATTCTGGGCTGTTAGAATTGCTAGTAGATGAGGAGGAAGAAAGTCTGGTATTATTTCATTAACTTTTTAACTACGGCTCCAGTGAAATTATGAGCTAAGTTTACCAAATGCGTTAAAATGAAATGTGTTTATACTCACAACGCCACAGGGGGATTTATTTTTTATTACTCGTACATAGTTTATATCACCGGTATTTTTTTTTTATAAAGAACTTCCTCCTAACGAACGATAATCTTTTTTAGTTGATCGCTCAGAACGATGGCGCAGATCGTTCAAAGAGATGTCTCGCTTTGAAAGATCTGGAATTTAGGAAGAAATCAAGATTCTTTATCTATGTTGCGCAGAATGGCGGAACCGTTTGAAAACTCTCCTGGGTTTCAATAACAGTTTTCGGCCATCTTAATTTTTTTCATCGTTTGATGGCTGGGGGGGGACTCAACTCACACAACAAACGAAAGAATTGTGCATGGTGAAGAATAATCACAGTACCAATTTGAAAACCAGAACATTGACAGTGGAACTGCTATGAATTGTCAGGGCCCCGGCCCGCCACTCCGGTTTTTGAACCGGAGAATTTCCGGCTTATGATGTTAGACTAAACTAAGTTGTGTTGGGGAAAATGTTTTACCAGGGAACAACCCGAGTAAAATTACCGTTGTCAGTTTAACAAATACTTACCAAAGCTACTTGGCATTAAAGTCCTAAACATTTAAGTAATATTTAAGATGTATTTATCAAACCTAGTACATTTCCTAAACTTTTACTAAAGTATTTAGCAAACTTTCCGAACTTCCACAAAATATTTGGGGCTAGGGGCGGAATGGGGGGTAAATTTTGGGGGGGTGGTTTGAGGGTGGAGGTGTTGGGTGGGGCTTTTAGTGAGTCAAATTGTCTGAATTAGGTGGGAGTTACAAAATGTTTAGTGGGGGAAATATTTTGTAGATTTTCCGGTGATGTAAACTTCTACAGTGTGTGGACATTTAGCAAATTATTTCTAAGCTTTTATAATATGTTTAGTAAATTAATAAGCAAATTTTATCCTACTTCATAGGCGATTACGAAACATTTGCAAATTTGAATTCATGAAAAATATCTTCTTGTATGAAATGTTTTATGTTTATCAAATAGAAAACCAAAACAATCATAATTCGGCAAGTGTTTAAAGATAGCTAGTAAAACGCTCTGCTCGAATTTTTCATGCTCAAAGTCGTTCAAAATCCGTACGGCATATAAAACTGCATGACTAGAATAAAATGACTGATCTTGCTTTTGGTTATTATGCTTTGTACGATAAGATTCATAGAGATTACAAAAACTGAGCCCTGCTCCCCAAAGTAAACAGCAGAAGGAATGGATATCCATGAAAAATACAATTTTTCATACGTATTTGGAAAACGAACAGAGTTTTATATAGTAGCACACATCGAACGATCCGATACAAATAATTTTGATGAATATCACTTTTATCAACATAAAGGAAATTTCTCTATCCGGATTTGATCATTCTTCATTTGAAAATCCTTCCAACCAGAAAGCATGCCCACAGCCCGAATACGCATTTCACTTCATCTGAAACACTGTCATTTCGAGTCAAACACCGTCGCGCCGTTATCAGTTACATTTTTAAGAATAGAGGTGATATCACGAAAAATTTACAGTTCAACGGAGAAACAGTCACTACCAAATGAAGTTTGAAGCGATGATACAAGGTCACTGAAAATAACATCTTCGCAGTTGGACCACAACACGGTTGTCCAAATCTGACGATCGCTGGGACGTTGCGAGTATGAGAGATTTATGGATAAAGAATAATTCCAGTATTTTTCGGAGTTAATTAGCTCACAAGACAAGACGGAAAAACAGCCGAATGTAGGTCAGGTATTGAGTCATCGATGGACAGATACACAGCCTCAGCAATCAACACCTGTAAAAAAGAAGACAAATCTTGTGCTGATGTGCAGAGCAGAATTATCAAACTTAACGGATCTTAATTAACATTCTATGGGTAGGCCTACTCAAAGTTCAGAAGATAAATCATTTATAGTAATTTTAGGTGTTACAGTAAAGACTATTAAGAAAACTGCTTTTGGATTATTTCATCTCTGACAATGTGGGAAGCAATATTCTTAGGAATTTTGATAGCAAATGAAGATATTCAAGAGTGGTTGAATTGTGATCATTAACAATTAATCAATTATTTTTTTAATCAATACTCTTAGTATTTATCAATAATTTTATTTTGATATTCAAGTACCGGTAACTGTTTTTACAAAAAATGCAATCTGCAAATTAAAACAGAGCCTTACCGAGATGTAGCCTATTGCGACTGCTTGTAAACCGTTCATGCGATGAAGATATTCAGGAATGCTTGAATTTTTATTATAGTATTTAACCACCGCACATGTAATTATATTTTGATATTTTATTTTATTTTAAACAATTTGTTTAAAATCACAGTCTGCAAACACGTCATCTTGTCTACCGCTTATATGACAGCATCTCTACAGGTAATTCATGGTGGGGCCTACAACTAACATGTGGACCATAATAGCTAGGCCTACGATGATATTGAAAAGTGCGAAGCATAATTTGTAATATGTAAACACAAATTGAATAAAAGAGTAGCAATGATGTGTGTACTTTGATTGTTTTATATTTATCGTAAAGCATGAAAAATTATTGATTTTGCAAAACTAAACCTATTGTTGGACTGCAACGCATGACTGATCTTTATTACAGTGTGCATGTAGCCAACAACGTGCAGTCCGTCGTGTAGCATCTATGCCTTTTGTGTGCTTGATCATTTTTCTTAAACTACTCGAAATGTCAAATTGATACCATTTTCTAAAATGTGGCAATTCTGAAAAATTAATTGAATATCATAGGCGGTAGCTACAGGTTTTCAATTCAACATATATAAAATGGAAATAGTGACCTATTTAAACAAGCTTCCTTGATGGATCCATCTTTCAGAAAATAGATTAAATTGCATAACTTAAGCAGATATCGAATAGCTCAATAGTTTGTCCGCATTGATAAAAACATTCTCCATCTAAAATTTTTGCAGTCCTGAAATATAACTTTATGACTTATGGCATGTTTGACTGTTTCAAAAATTTTTTCAATTATTTGTCATCCAAATATTGATACTATTGCACAAGTATACTACATATCTAAATATTGAAGTGCTAAATTAAACATAGTTTTAATGGCGCTAATTAAGTTTCTTTCGTGCTCATAGTTTCTAAGGTTTTTAGCATGAAACTATTTTGTCTCAACATAACCAGATGTTTGTGCTATTTTCAATGTAAGAAATCAGAAATTACGAATTTGAAAACAATATATTACCATTTCAACATATTCCAATTTGAATATGATTCTTTTGACGACACAATCAACTTTTGATCGATTTTTCAACGAGAAACGTCGTCGTGAAAACTGATATACATGCACATTCTCATATTAAATTCAAAGTGAATAAGCCTTGGGCATGTGACATCATTTGTGTGATGGAAAACCCAAGTAAAACGATATGTTTCTTGATAGCTATAATATTTATATATAAATAAAATATTATAGCTATCAAGAAACACATCGCTTTACTTGGGTTTTCGATTACACAAATGAATTCAAAGTATTGGTAGGACTCCTAAAATGTGATATGTCTGCTATGAGGAACTAAGAGGAATTGAGATATTTTGTTATCAGTAAATTAAGTATGACGCTAGTAGCTCTTTAGTATTTGTAAAATTAAGAGCAGACATAGCAGTAGTCAATAATAGAAATGTCTCTACGTGTTCATGGTCAATAAACCCAAATCTATGACCAAATCTCTCCTTTGATTTTGTTTTCGGGATTTCCAAATACATGTACCTAGACTTGCAGTTAAATGCTGAAACTAAGTTGACAAAATAAATTCAGAAACATTTAGAAGCTTCCCATTTTTCTGTAGTTTGATCCAAGAGCTGCATTTTTAATTCTGATGCAAAAATCAAAGGAACTTGATGGCTTCATTGACTGGAAGAACTCACTGACTACATGCGAGTGTTCATTTTCGAGTCGTGCTCCATTTTGTGCATGATAGCTAAGCAAGATGATGAAAAAACGTAGGCGATCACAAACCGACGATGAATAAATAAAGGTGTGTAAGTAGAAATATCCTCTTGATGCGCTGACTTTTGTAATATTAAGCAGTTAACGTAAACACGCTTTCGACACGAAGGCGAAGAGTGCACAAGCTACTGTGCCTTGCGCAGCTCTCTGTTCCACGTGATGGGCGGATAATAATTATTAAGCAGGGACGCTGAGTCACAGCGCAGCTAGAGAATATTATCGACCGCTCATGGCTCCCGAATGCGGCCACGACCAGGCTGCCAACAATGTGAACGAACTTCCTCAGCTGCGTGCGCGTGGCGAATTTCCTTAATATAGTGACGGAAAGTTATAGAAGCGAGATATGATTACGCAGACTGAGTGAGATGCTTATGTAATTGTTTGGTACAGTTGCATACTGATTTAATATCATAAGTTTTGCGAATTACTAGCTAAGTAATTTAGCGAACACACGAGCAAACTGATCAAAGTCGACATTGTTGATGGGCACGGTATGGAACTTAGAAACTTCAATAAATGCTTTAATTTGAGAAGCAAAATGTGTGCCGATAGAACTGCTTAGGCTCCCTTAATAATGAAAATATATGACTGATGTTGTTGCTATTGTAGCTACAGTGTACATGTAGTGAATGTGAAAGGTGATGAAAAATGAGTAGAAGAAGAAGAAAAGGGGAACGAGTGAGTAAGAAAGAGAGAGAGAGAGAGTAGTGATGAAGTCACCTGAATATTTATTTTATACACACCATTTCATCAAATATAAATGGGCATATATAAAATACTCGAAATAGTAGTAGACATGCACATTTCAGGCCCACATGAATAATATGTCGATAACCATGGAAATGACATAATGCACTCTCTATAAGATTTGAAAGAAATTGTAGGTGCAATCATAGAAATAAATCAACAGTTTCCTGACAATTATTCCATTATTCAATCATTTATTTAAGTTTGATGGCAAAAAAATCAGCCAGTTATCAACGACGCAAAACTGTGATATAGTACAGACTTTATTATTGGGTATTTCCTGTGACGTTGCATTTCTATTTTATTGAGAGATGATTGTAATCAGAGTTTATGAGAGCTGATGATCATCCCTTGTGATATGCATGAGTTCAAAAAATTGTACGGGTGAAGTTACCGCACATTGAAATCACCATGCAATTAAAACCGCCTTTTACGACAGTTACTCATAAGCGGATCCTGCCTATTGCAAGATTTTTCTTTCATCAAACTTAGTAAATGCAAAAAAATCATTTGTTTGGATAACCAAACAAATATTACCTAGGCATTTGATAAACGTTTTTCTAAATTTCGCAAAATTCGTTAGTATCGACTTACATACAAAATGTAGCAAATATTTGTTAGGCAATTGTTACACATTTCCTAAATTTGTTAAATTTCCAAAACGTTTGTTAAACTATTCAAATCTTATAAATTTTCCAAGTAAATACCAAGTATTTGGTAAAGTTGATACGTTTTTTTTCTCGGGAAGTAATTTGCTTTCTAAAGCATTTTAGGGGCACTTTCGAAATGGTGAGATGCCCTTTAAGATTATGAGGGGGCCTCTTGAGATCGCTAGAGGCCCTTTTTGATTGTGAAAGACCCTTTTGACATCGTGAGAGGGCCCTTTTGAGATTGTGAAGGGCCCTTTTGAGACTGAGAGGGGCTCTCCTGAGATCGTGAGGGGCCTTTTAGATTGTGAGGGACCCTTTATGATTGTGAGGGGCCCTTTTTATATCGGTATGGGGCTCTCTGAGATCGTGAGGGGACTTTTTAGATTGTAAATGACCCTTTTGACATCGTGAGGGGCCCTTTCAGATTGTGAAGGGACCTTTTGAGACTGAGAGGGGCCCTCCTGATATCGTGAGCGGCCTTTTAGATTGTGAGGGCTCTTGAGATCATTTATGAGGCCCTTTTAGATTGTGAGGGACCCTTTAGGATTGTGAAGGGGCACTTTTGAGATTGTGAAGGACCCTTTTGACATCTTGAGGAGCCCTTTTGAGATTGTGAAGGGACCTTTTGGAGAGGGGTCCTCCTGAGATTGTGAAGGGCCCTTTTGAGACCGAGAGGGGCCCTCCTGAGATCGTCAGGGGCCTTTTGACATCGTGAGGGGGCGCTTTTGAGATTGCGAAGCGCCCTCCTGAGATCGTGAGGAGCCTTCTAGATTGTGAAAAACCCCTTTTGAGATCGTTATGAGGCCCTCATAGATTGTGAGGGGCCCTTGAAGACTGTGAAGGGCCCTTTTGACATCGTGAGAGGACCCTTAAGGATTGTGAAGGGACCCTCTCTGAGATCGAGAGGGGGGCCCTCTTGTTATTGTGTGGGGACCCTTTTAGATTGTGAAGAGCCTATTCAGCTCGTGAAGGGACCCTTCAATATTAGACAATCATGAATTTCCAAGCAGGTACTTTCTAAAAATCCGCGTGACACTTGATCAGAAGATCCTTCTATAATTGCAAGTCACTGAAATTCCTTCGTCAATCATGAATAAGCAGGACTCAACGCAAGTAATCAAGATTCTGAAAATAAGAAATAATGTTAGGTGGGAATGCTTGACGAAAAAGTTGTACTACGTTTCGTATAGAGTTTTGATTGCTTTGATTCTCTACAAAATTGCCTACTTATCTTGAGCTTTGCTCCTTCTTCTGCTTCCCTTGTCCTGTTGACCCTTAATCTTTGACTTTTGATGACAGTTTCACTGTAGAAAGTGCCCTTGAAGTCTTCGGACATAAATGTCACTTGAATCTGTTCGTATAATAAATAAATAAATAAAATGTGCCTTTTAAAAGGCGTGCTAGAAAAAGAAAAGTATGAAAGAGAAATCTATCAAAAGTTTCGGGAATACAAGGGAGTGACGAATGAATATGAGATTACCGGTTGCAAAAGCGATGAAATTTCGGCTAAGACACCAACGAAAATTGAAATCTTGCAAGCAACTGTATAAGTGATAAGCATTTCCTTCCGTATTGATGCTATGTTTACTTATGCTATGGCGTCTGAGCTTTAATCAAGTAGCTGTCACAATCTTCTTTAAAATTTTTTTTGCATATGTCATTGTTTTTTCATTTCTTACGTTTGAAATACAAGAGATGAGAGTAAGATTTGATTTGAGAAGCTACAAGCACTTGTAAAGTTTTCCAGTCGGAATTGTAAACGTTTTTGGCTTCTTAGCCGTCATCATTGCAATTTATCCTATTTTAAGGAATCAGTAGCTCACCGCGCAAACCATCAGTAGGTGGATGTGCTTGGAAGTTCGGCAGCTCTCCTTTGTGCTATTTGCATTCCTGCTTTGCAAATATCAATTTTTAGAAACTCTAGACACTGAGATTTCAACTACATGCATTTTATCAATTGTAGATGTCTGTAGATCGGATGAAGATTTATCTGCAAGTGAGTTACTGACTATTTACAGGCATACTGACTACACGGCTAAAATTCCAGGAAAGTTAGTACACAACTTCTCGTAATGGCTTAGATCACAATATCACTCATCTCTTGCCTTTTTCCTTTCGTGGTCTTGGCATCATTTTAGATTAAATATCATATTAACTAGCATGGTGTCTGCAATGTGCAATAGTTTTTAATCGTCAATTCATGTTGTGTGACATGGATTAATTTTTTTGTGTAACGTGTGGATGATGCTTTACTTTGAACTTTGTTTATATACTTTTCCTTCCTGTTAATATAGAGGATATCCCACAGTGAACCCCCAACGTCACATTCTTAAAAATTCCCTATTCTCTCACTGATAATTTCAAAAATTTTTGAAATGGCAATTAGCGAATCATTGATGACTTTCTGTAAGTTACTTATGATTCAAAAGAAAGCAGTTGTTAGCATTTTAAAATAAAAACTGCATGTCGGTCGATCGATTTCATGTCATTATTGGACATGTCATCAGGACAAAGTTGCAATAAAGATTAAACCATTAAATACATGAATATTCGTTTCTATTTTAATATTATCTTACTGGGTTCACAATCTCACAGTTGTTGACACTAGCAACACTAGCACTACTATGACAGTTCATTTTCTACTTGCTCACCATTTGCCCGAACATAATCTAATTCTTCGGTCAGCAGCGCAGGAGCATGTCTCTACGCAATCGCTCGTCAATCTGGTGAAAAACGGTGGAAATTTTGTTCCCAGTTCATCCAAATGTATAGGATGACTCCAAAGCACCATTTCCTTAACGTGTTCAAGCGAAAAAAATGTCACGAGGCATTAAATGTGGTAATATCGGAGGCCATTCCATGGGCTGTCATGACGGTGAATCCATATGATTTAGGAAAATGATTGATTAAATAATTTACGATCCGTCGGTAGTAGTGCGCTGCAAGATGCTCCTATCCACAGTGACATTCGGTATCACTACAGCATGAAAAGGAAGTTTTTACCATTCATTGTCAGTTTCTCGAACGAAAAATGACTCAATACCTGCCCAAGCTTTTAGACTAAATTGATCCGTGGAATTTGTGTGAAGATATTTGTTGTGACCAGACCGCTCTGCAGAAGCAGTCTTCCAAACATCGAACAGCTGAACAGCAATTCCCAGTGGTTTCATGAAAAATCTTCACATTAAAGACGAGATCTTGTGTGACGTTTTGGCATGATTAATAGAAAGTGACAGCTGCACGAGAATAATGCCTTTTGATTTTGAATGTAAACTTTTTAACGAAATGAAGAAGTTTATTTTTGAAACAGTTGAGCTGATTATTCGTGCTGGTTTTGCGTTGTGGGAGGGGGAGGAGTCTCGTAGTGCATTCTATATAGCCTCCAAAAGCAGTTCTTTTGAAAAATAGTAGTTTTTCGAGTCATGCATTCTAGTGCACCTTGTAAAAACTGATGATTGAAAAAGCATCAATGGCAATATTATGCCATTTATTTACTTGCTGACTGAGGATTCATTAGCATCTTTATTGCAACAGACCAACTTCTGCCTCAACGCTTTCAAAACTTATCGGATTGTGGGATAACGAATGATCGTCATTTGCTCCAAGGGGCCCACGGCTGCGCATTTTAAGGGGCCCATTCCGATTTGACTTTCCGGTTTTTATTTTTGATAAGAGTGGCAGCCCCAGAAAGTATATATAAATATCAGTGACGTCAATAATCAACTTCCTGTTGGCAAGATCCTCATCAGTCCCACGAACAAAGAAGTTTCCGATGTACTTCGGTACAGGGGCAAGAATAACTATGTAAAAATGTTGACCTATCTGCGAGATAATCTCCCTCTGAAAAAGACGGTTCTTCGTTGCCTGAGTTTTCGTATACAACCTTTAAGCTAAAGGAGGATTTCGTCATTTATTTTGCAAATCAACTTCCTAATGTTGTCTGTCATGATGACATCGACCATCTTCGGACAAACAACTTTTAAACCAATAGGAGGATTAGCCCAAATCCAAGAAATGTCCGAAGCATCCGACGTCCTGTTCCACTCTTTTCCATGGAAATTCCGATTGTGAAAGAGACGTCAGGAAGTCGCACGACATCGATGACAATGAGAAGCGTAATCGATGACAACAGAAAAAGTCTTTTACAATGTTCCTTCCTGCAGAAAAGAAACATGTGCGTCATTCAAATTGGATAATGATGTGATTAATCAAGGATTTAAAACTCATGTGGAATATACGCTTTTTTGGCAAAACGGAAAAAAGCATCAGAGAGTGAGAGAATTGCGAAACTGACTGCTTTAGAAGCTGATGAAATAAATAGGGCGGTACAAAATGATCCACTGAGTAGGGATAGATTGGAAGACCTGAGAAAGGAGGAGTTGTCTGTGAAGAAGGAAAAGGAAGATGTTGATGCTAGACAAACAGCTGAATTGAAATTTCAGGAGGCTGTTGCGGAACTGAAACAAGTTACTCTCGTGAAGGAACAATTATCGAAGGATGCCAAGAAACGAAAGGCAAAGAAAGAGGTTGTTGAACTTTCAGTTGTTAACTTCGGAAACAGCGCAATTTTTCTTTCCATTGCCCAAATTTTCCAAGTGACTGTTTGAAGCTCTTGTAACGGAGTGATAAATGTATACATTACTTTGGAGGTCTAAGTCCAAGTTCTTATGGAAATTATCAAATTTCAAATTTGAAGCACAGTGGTATATATACATATTTTTGTAATTCAGTTCACACGAGTTCTTTTGCTGAAATGAACAGTACAGTAGGCCTACTGACTTTTGCGATATAAATGTTTTATAGCTCAATCGACAAATCTTTTTGCTTAAATTAACAGTGCTGACTTTTGTGATTTACGCTTTTTTGTAATTCATTCCACAAGTCTTCTTTATGCTGAAAATTATCAGCTCATTCCAAGAAAACAATATTTTCGTAATTCAATTCAGAATCAGTCCATACTACCCTGTGGGAACGCATCTTGCTAATATCAACAGATTATCTGGCGAGGTAGTGATTTTGTGGATAATTTTTTAAAGGTTCATTTTCGTGTAAAAACTATCTCCGCATGTGAAAATGGTCATCATTTATCCAAAAACATGTGTAAAATTAAGAAACGACAGGTGGCGAAAAAGTTGCTATAATTAGTTGGTAGATATTTGTTTACTAATGCGAGCTGATTTTTCGCCAACCGGCGAAATCGTGGATATTGTAGAAACTAATTAGTGGTAAGTAGTAATGTTCGTATATTACCTTCACATGAAAATATATTGTTTACTCAGTCTGATCTGATAAAAAGGGATCTTTTTTTAATTCACGAAGGCTTAAACTAAAAAATGTATTTATCTTCCATAAATGTCGCAGTAAATACTATGATATTATTCAAATATTTGTCATTGTTGTAAATTATTGAATGTCAAGAGATGTTATGAAAATTGATATATGCGGATTCTCTATATTCTTATCATTATCAAAGAATGATAGTCTGCATTTATTTCTTAGATAGATTAGCCATATGTGGGTGATAGTGAGGAGGTGAGGGAGAGAATAAAGCCTCGGCTGTAGAGGCGGATTACTAAAGAAAATAAGAGAGAAAGTCAAAAGTAAAAGGTGACTCATAGAGCGCGAATTGTCGCCGGCGAACTTCGCCAGCGAATATCCCGCAAATATGACTGAACTTTAGCATGATATTCTGCAGCTGACATTCGCCAGTTTTTCGCAAGATTCGTTCCCACAGGGTAGAAGCCTATAACATCTGGTGATGGTCTACTATAGCTTTTAGGGTTTTCACGTTCATGGTCAGTTGTTTTTGGAAACTTTCATGCTTCTCTGTGTTTTCGTTGTTCGCACGTTCACATGTTGAAGTATCTGGTAGTTAGCATATCTAACATACAATCATTTTCCTATAATTCATCACTTTTTTCTGACTCCTTATGTGCTTGTATACGCTTTCCCCAAGAGCATTTGGCAATACTTTTATCAACTGGCAATAATAATCTTATTAGGTGGAGTGGCAACACTGCTGTCGACTTTCTCAATTAAACAAAAGTACAGAGACAGCAGTGCATGCAAAGCTTAAGGAGGGAATGAACCGTGATAGTGAAAAAAGGATTGTCGTTTAATTATAGGTGATTTAGTAGAGCTAGAAGACAAGCCTTCCAAGCCTCGATCACACCTACGCACCAAAGGTCATATCATATTGACAAAAATGAAATATTTGTTTGAGAACAATACTTACCCTAACGTCAATCGTGTGTGATGGCTCCTCCAAAGCGCATATTAAAATCGAAAGTGTACTCATATTTTCTGAAGAAGAATGGGGATTTTCCTGCCTGGGGGAGAATGGAGAAAAGCCGTGTGAGCACACAATAGCCGAGTATGGCATACATGCGACTTAAAACGACATTTGATAAACTTTCATTGAAATTGATTCATAATTGATGCAGCAATGATTACTAAATGTTCAGGTAAGCCTATGGCCTAATGGGTAGTTCCATATAGCCTAGTAACGGTCGTAAATTCTCAGCATTCAAACCAATATTTTACATGTATGAAAGAATACTGCAAATTTTATACAACAGTCTCTCAACTTCTGAGTGGTGTAGATTCATTATATAATCACATTTTCGACAAAGGTTATATATTTTTTTCTCAATATTGATATTTCGGGCGGTAGCGGTCGTAAATCAAAATTATCATGTTAAAAAGTACTGTTGCGGCATCAAGGATATCCTGGCTTTTACTGGAAATAACCTCTCCAAACTTATAGATCAGTACTTTGATGTTCCCTAGCTACGTTTTCTAATGCGCTTTTCATAAAAACTTACGTTGCCGATAAGAAATATGTCAAAGCGATGGTAACGGTCGTAAACGTGAAAGTTCAATGGACAAATATGTATCAAATTACTTATCATCTGATCAAAATCAAACTGAACATTGAATAAATCTCTCTGGGGGTATAAAAACTCTACGATAAATGATATTCATGTACTTAACATAGCCCTAAGTCGTGCATGTACATGTAGGAGAACTATGAGTAGTACCTATGAGAACTCAACTAAAAATTTTTTCGAACAAATCGGTAACTTTATGGAAATCCGATTGGCATAAAGCATACTGCACTCTTGAGCTTGTTGAAGCAGCAATTACGGGCTGAGATATTGAGCAAATGATAGAATCACTTGTTAGTGTTTGGATATCGGATGTCGAAGGCCAGTCGAAGCTATTGATAGCAATCCTTCGCATGAAGTTAACATTGATGCTGTTTTGGCAAATTTCATGAATCATGCCAGGACACCAAGCTCCATCAAATTCAGCACAAATCCAATCAGATGTAGATAAAGCATTCGAGTCATCAGATTCTACGCTTTCACATTCTTGACCAGTTACAGATTCATCAGATGAAGAAAGTTCATTGAATTCCTTACTCAATCGGAACTCAAAGTTAGTGTTTTCCGCTATGAGCCAGCAGTGTGTTTTATTGATGGAAGGAATCATTGGTGCATCAATAAATGTCCATTGTAGATTTTTGAACCTTTCATCTATGTCGTTAATCAGATGAACATTGATATTATCAAGATATTTTTTGGCAACATCAGCAAATTCACTAGCACATTTAACAATAGCAGTTCGAGATTTTACAGCATTCCATACGCACCGTTTTGACACTCCACCAACGTCATCAACACTTCCTTTACCATGTGAGGTAGCGAAAAATTTTCATCTCACAGATTTCAGTGAAAATTTATGTCTGCTGTATTTGCAGAAATCATACATGAATCCGTTTTTAAATTGAGAAGCAGGTCCATCTGACCAGTTATGCAAGTCGCGGTATATACACATTGTGAATAGAGACACTAGACTTTGGTTCCAGTGGGCCGACACAACTTCATCTTGATATTGACACGTATAATTTTCTGAATAATCGAAATGAAATAAGACATCTTCTGACGACGAATTCAACTTGTCTGACAAATATTGTTCATGATGACGCCTTTTGGTAAAATGATGCTGGATAAAGGATGGTAGGGAAGATTTTAAAGAGCTATACATCTCAGAGGTCGTCGTTGTGACAAGAATATTTTATAACTTTTCGTTGTGACAACGTATCCAGCGTTTGTAACTGCATGTAGCATCATCATGTGAGGGAATCGGATTCCTGTAGAAGAACATATCGCCGGTTGAGCACAATTCACACTGGCCATCGAAGCACAAATCACTTTTGTCAACACAAATTATGTTGTTTTCTACCCACTGAATGTCATATATCGGAATTTGGTAACCATTGTCACGAAGAGAACTTATCAAAGAAAAGAAATTTTCGTGTATAACACAGCAGCAAACATTGTGAGGAGTATTCGTAGATAGTTGAATGTGGCGAGGTCGCAGCTTATAAAAAAAAGACTTTCAACATTGTCGTCTAGATTTTCACTCTTGTAGATGGAATATGTTTCCTTAACACTGCTGACAAGGAACTTTTTTGCTTTTGAAGTGTTTCTCCGTTTTCTTTGATTGTAACAAAATCTTTCCGTCCCGGGCTCATTCTGGATATATCTTCTCTCTCACACTTTTTGTTTCACGAACTCGGGAATTTTCTCTCGATGTACAGGTTGATCGTCGCAGAATGAAATATTAAATTTCTTCACAACCTCGTTGATAACTGCTTTACATCTGAGGGAGTCTGTAGGTAAATGCGCGATAGCTTTATTTACTGCTCGAGATTTTGACGATTTACGGCTGTATGAATCATCCAATTGGGCATCATCTCTTCTTCGCCTCTCCTTCATTTTTTTCATTCTCATCAATGCCTGCTTGTTAGTCTTAGCTTTACTTTCTCTTGTTTCCTTTGTTCTTCTTATCCTGCTCCTTTCTTTCTCCTTCGTCTTCAAAAGATCTCCTTTTCGAAACCTGTGCCGTCGCTGCATTTCAGCTCTTGAAAGCGGCATATTCAGTTGCTGTTGTTACACCTCGTTGAGGACAATTAAATGCAGGCAGATGCTATTATATGAACGCTATGCTACCTCTCTTACTTGTTGACAAATCATAGACATGCTACTGATTCAACTACGTCATCAGCAATTCTCTCATCGAGTCTGATGAGAGCATGATGAAACTCGTAAGTGGTTTGAGGACAAAGGGGTTGAGATCCTCGACTGACCTGGTAACAGTTCAGACCTCAACCCCATTGAAAACCTATGGCAAAGCATGAAAGTGAAAGTCAATGCTCAAAAGCATTCTAACATTCACGAACTTATTCGTAACATCAAACTGTCATGGATCGCAGTTTCCTGGCAAGAATGTGAAGGACTTGTCGAATCAATGCCCAGAAGAATCCAAAGAGTTCTGGAGAACAAAGGTTGCCCTACAAAATACTGACGTTCATCTCTGGAAATAATAAACAAGCATTTGTAGCAATACAAGCGTTTCTATTTGTCGAATTTAAGCAAACTTTTGTGTAATTGACCTAAATAATAAGATATAATGGAAATCTATTGACAGAAAGAAAATGTTAAAAATCGCTATTTTTGCATATATTATAAGCCTACTAAAAAATGAAAAATCGACTTCATGAGCGAGCGAATTTTTTTAGACAGCTCAGATACTATCTAAATTTGATGTCATGCATGTTTGATAATGAATCAATTTGAGAAACTAGCTCAAAAGCTTTCCATAGCAAAATTATGTCAAAAATCAGCTTTCAGGTAAGATTATCATAAACTTTTTTCCACGTCTGTAGATGGTAACGGTCGTAAACGATTTTGAGGCAAGTTTTTATGCTTCTGTGCAATACAATGGAAATTACAAACACCACCACAATGTTGCTACATCCCGGCCAACAATGCTACGTAGCACCTACGTAGCAGATGGTAGCATTGGTTGCAGTAGGTAGCGTGTCTGTGCTACGCAACTGCAACGTAGCAGCTACGCAGCATTTTCTTCGGTAGCGAATGCAAGGTAGCGGAACGTAGCAGCTACGTTGATATTTTTCGGTAGCAAATGCAAGGTAGCGAGACGTAGCAGCTACGTTGCAATTTGTTCGGTAGCTAATGGAAAGTAGCGAAACGTGGCAGCTACGTAGCAGGTCTAATTTGTCCTAATTGGCATCACATGATGCCAATATTGCGTCACAAATGCTCCTGGGATGTCTTCCTCCTTAGCGGGATGTCCCGGTTGACTTTCGCCCGGTGAAAAGCGATGCGATAGTGTCATTATCTACTAAATCGGGAGAGTTTATCATCTCATCACATGTGCCATGCAACTGAAATAGCCTACATTACTTAAAACGTTACGTAACATCACATAAAATTGTCAGACTCATGAGGTCCCGAAATAATCCACTGAAAAATGCTACGTGGATTCCACATCGAATCCACTTGACATTCTGGAATTCACGTGGAATTTTTTTTCGTCCAAAATTGATATTGCAGGATTTTCGTCTTTATTTTTGTAGTGAAGCAGTTTCAATTTGTTCGAAATCATGACGGATGACGTGGAATTATCCACGTGGATAATTCTATGTGGATTCCAGGTGCCATCCCGGCCGTGTCGAAATATCATCGTGGTAAATGTAAATTCCATGGCGCATTCGTGTGGAAATATGTCCACGTGAAAAGAAGCAAAAAATTCTACGTGGATTCCCCGTGGTATTCATGTAGGAATGTCAACGTGGAAAAGATGCTGAATATTCAATGTAGATTCGAAGTAGCATTTATATAATTGAGTCCACATAGGGAAAAGCGGAAAATTCAATATAATTCCACGTCATAGTCGGTTCGTCCACTTCGTCGAGCAATCATACAAGTAAGTTTGTACAATTGATTCAAAGCTACTCAAAGGATTATTCAGCATTCCTATCCTCATTTCCTCCATTTCTGATCATCCTCTTCCCCCTTCCTCCCTCCCTCTCTCTCTCTCTCTCTCTCTCTCACACACACACACACTCTCACACACATTCTCTCTCTTCTCTCGCATTATATCATGTACGTGCATACACGCGCATATTCGTGAGGCATCATAAATATTGAATGGTCTGTGTCTATTTCGCACGACAATATTTTTACATAGGTAGCCAATTGTTATTGTCACTTAAATCTCCCAATAATGAAATTCTCATTTCACAAGTATTAAGTCTTGGAATTAAATCGTCTTTTAAATGCTCGAAACTTTTGCAACTCTGAGTTTTCTATTGGTTTCATCAAGTGATGAGAACCAACAGTTTACGTTTAGTAGTATAGGCTACACTCTACATCCAAAATTTGCGAAAGCGATGTGATTTTGAAAGCTTTTACACAGCCAAGTTCTGTTGTGCAATTTCACCACCGCCCTTCTTGCTTTCATAGACAGCTATTTCATCCCTATCCCAATTTCGGCAGCTCGCACGTCTTTGTTCGCCTTCCCCTGCTGACAGCTACAGATGGAACACGTAGCATGGATCGATGATGCTGGCGCTTTACCTCCAGCCACACACAAGCGTCAAGCATAGAGAAACTGACATGATTGCGATGTTACGTCAAATGTAGCAGACTTCAACATTGTGGACTTTCATTGCGCACGCCACTGCTGCTTTCCTTCATCTGTCTGTAGAGACCGCTAGTCTCAGTGTTGCCTACTTTATATCTTCTTCAAATTCTTATTCATCGTGTACAGTATCAAATTTAGTGATACATGCGGATTACGTACAGCCCGCGTCGTGGCAATGGATTCTTCAAACGGAAGCAAAACTTCATCCAATAGATCTGCGATATGGATTTGAAGAAACTTGAATAGCCTACCTAAATGATGCACTGGAAATAAAGAGAAATTGTGCTGTTGGATGCCAGAACAGAATTTCTTTCGAATAAGACAATCAAAATACATTTGAACTCCATAGACTTCATGAGTACTTTATGACTTGTCACTTCTTCGTTTATCAACTCCGTGGTTCAAGCTCAAATGCTTCTGTGTGTCGATTCTTTCATCGCAGCAACATGTAAGTTTCAGTACTTAAATTCATATTAAATTGGTTAATGAATGAAATAAGAAAATAAAATCAGAATGGAATTTTCGAAAACAATTCAGATTCAAATGTATTTCACAAAAATTTTGAAGATAGGCTACACATACGCACATTTAGCTTCATACTGTATGTAGGCCAGTCTGTCTACAACTACATGTAGGCTATATCGTGATGGCATTATACAGGGGCGGCGCCCGGGGGGTGTCTGGGGTGTCGGCCGACACCCCGTCGAGGAAGCTCGACACCCCGTCGGGGAAATCGGACTAAAATGCTATCGGGGAATTTGAGAGAAAATGCATGGCACTCTAAGTTGCCTATATGTAGCAGTTTCCCCGACAAGATCATCAATTTCCCCGACATACGACTTGATTTCAATTAGTTGTCAAGTCTAAAAATAATATATATTCTTAAATCTTTTATAGATTGTAATTGATCCATAAGCCACTTGTTTTGCATGAAATCAGTAGTATGATAAAATCTTATATTAAGAAAATGTCCGGGATTTTCTTCTTATTTTAGTGTTGAGATTTCAATCGGGAAATTCTGGACTGGAAATGTTCGAATGAAGCTTGTTGCTGCCAACAAACTTGATTTAATTATTCTTTGCCAGTATCTGCTGTCATATGACCCATTTACCTAGTTCGGTCTCTCTGAACCGACCGCAAAATTTAGTATGCTTGTTTGCACACATCATTATATTTTATTGCATGTTTTTTATCGGATTTGGCTGAAAACGCCGGAAATATGACTCCAGACAAATGACTGATCTGTAGTCTATCGAAAGCTCAGGTGAGTAAATAACTTTCAGCAACGTCTAAAGGCTAAAATAAGTCTGTACGGTCGATACAGGCTTCATGTCTTTAGTTCTCCTTCTGACCTAGATTGATTGATTTGTCATACAGCGAAGTTTAGATTTAATCATGCATAAGCTTATTGCATGATTAGGTATAGTAGAAGTTGGCGATTTAACTGTCAAAATTGGCCTATCTGATATTTATCAGTATATTAACTCATTTAATCACAGTTTTCAGGTAGATACGAATAACATCAAATTAATAACCGTTCAAATAATTAGAACAAATAATAAGATTATCTTAATTTTACTATGTTTCAGCTGATAATTTGATGTATAGCCTACAGTACTTCTGTTATGTATTACAAATACCGTTCGATAAGATCGTGGTAGCGAAAACTCAATGCTAATGAGTGTTCTTGCACCGTCAATCAAATCTAAAACTTTAATGCGTGGTAAAAGGTGTGCCGTGTGAGGAATTCGAACATAGATCGCTGGATCTACATGCAAGGAAAAACCTGATACCTATTTCATGTACCGTAAGTGTGTCGTCTACATTATTAATCAAAATACATAGATGTAATTGACTAATCATTTCAATTTCATAATTTATAAATTGCAAACAATAAAACAAACCTATACAACTTTGTAAAAAAATAATCGGTGATATGCGCATATTTCTATGTCATTCTAGCCAAAATCTAAGCAAGTGCTGTACCCGTTCATGCAGTTGCTTAGATTTTGTTTTAATAGTTGTTGTTTACCCGAGTATTGTTTTGACAATTTGACGAGTATTTTTTCATGCTGTTTGTCAATCAGAGAGACAGTTACATTAATTATTTCATGTCATGAATAATGATATGCAAATTGACTTATCTTACAACCGAATCAGGATACCTTATTATACTTTATTTGTTGCAATTTTACATTGAAGGTAGAAATCCTTGTTTAACCTTTATCCAAACCATCCAATTTTATCCTTATGTGCATTTGTGCACATTTTTTGTTATAGTCAATTATTTCCATTTTCCACTAATAGATCATGTTGTTTTAAAATCATATTGTTTTATTTTAGTTTGATAAACATTTTCATACTGTTTGTTAGACTACTCGGTAAGTCAATCATTAAATGCATTCAAATAAAGCCCATTTGTTGATTTTGCCCGCTATGTAGGCCTGATTTCAACACATTTCTTGATATTCGTCGCAAGATTAAGAGGCTCGGATAGTTAGGTCATTCGTTTAAAATTCATACTATCAATTTCGCATGTAAACCACCGCAGCCTACTATTTTCGTATTTTCTACGCATGTATAAGCTCACGTATAGCCAATATTCATATTTTTAAGGCCGCAGTAGGACTACAGACCCAATTCTATTGTATGAAAAATCAACAGTCATAAACGACCATGGATTTGACAACTAAATAAAATTGATTTGTACTACATAGGCATGTATTGGTTTTAAATTCGCATCTGCAAGTTATCACTCAAGCTCACTTGAAGGGTTAGGTATAAGATAGCTTGAAGTAGGCCTATAAGCGTAGTAGGCCCTAGTCCTTTGGTAACACGTGGACACCTACAATCTTGGCATTGATATAGGCTAGGGATTGACCCTATCATCAGACTTAGGAAATTAAGATATCAGCGTGTTATGGGCTATATCATCTTATGCTCGATATTATGCCTGCGCGAACATGTCTTGTGAGGCATGAATTAAGCCTACTGCATATACCAACTTAATAGGACTATTTAAGGAATTTTAAGTTTTACTGCTTTGTCGGGGAGGTCAGGTAGCTCGACACCCCGTCGGGGAAACACGACACCTCGTGTTGTTCAATGGCCTGATGATAATTTTGCCTTTAAAAGTCTACATTTCATAAGTTTTTACTTAGTTAACTCATTTTATCAACTAATTACCATTGTTTTATAGTAGTCCTATTGAAAATATTCTATAGGCCTAAGTATTTTAAGATTTATTATTGTGTATGCACTACAGCACTGTAATTTTACGCAAATATTTCGGCGTATACACATAGGCTACATCCACTCACATTTAGGCGCACTCATATACTAACAAATATTATCAACTTGAGATGTTGGAGCAAGAAATGAAATGTTTTACATTCCGGCATGCAATTTCACATATTCATACCTCTTGTTCTGCTGCATTTTTAGACTGCATGATCAATTTGTGTAGGAGCATCTTCCAAAGTAGCATCTTAATATGCTTAACAAATCGAGCCTTACTTCGACAGTCGGGCTGTTTCCGGACAAGGAAGATATGAAGCTAATCATGCAAAGTAAGTAGGCCTAAAACTTTCGGCGATCATTTTTTCTAATTTCTATTAGTTTCATTATGCATTTGATAATCTCCAATGAAATTTAGATTATGAGACACTTGGCCTATTTAGACATTAAAATTATTTATCATGATTTAGTGGCTTCTTTATGTCCCTTTGTAATCATTTGAAATACTCTCTTATTTTTAGATTTATTTGCTGTTCAAGCGTTCAGGACATGTGTCCCTTCCTTCAGGGTTAACAAAATCAAGTGGACAAGCAATGAACTCCTGAACAGCAAAAAATCTATAAATAGGAGAATATTTCAAATGATTACAAAGGGACATAAAGAAGCCACAAAATCACAGTGAATAATTTTGGATGTCCAAAAATATTAAAATATTTCAAATGATTTTCACTTCGCAACGTTTTATACGAAGGGGATAAAAAAGATATAAAATCATAATAAAGAATTTTCTACCGAGTGAAGGTGAACTATATTGCTCGTAAAATTCCAACTCTCCAGCTGTAAACGACTGTGAATCAGACTTCTGTTGTAATTCTTGTTGCAATTGCGTAATCGCAATCACAATTTATGTAATTAGTAATTGTAATCAATTACATTTCTGATGAGTAATTTGTAATCGCAATCAATAACATTTTTAGCCATGTAATTGAGAGGTAATTGCGATTACTTTGCAGTCAGCACAGCTTAACATTCGTTCCGCAAGTTGCTTAAATTACGTGACTCTCCTCGTCAAAAAATGCATTACTATACTTAAATGTGTAGCCTACCGGGTCTGCAACTACCGGTACTTTTTTCGAAGAAATTTATGACGAAACACAATTCCAAAATCTAAATGAAGTGCCGGTCTTATGATATTCTTTCCCTCTTATCTTAATAGCTGAACTGAAAATGCAGATCAGAAAATTGCTCCCCTCGGAGAAAAGAGAAAAAAAAACAAAGTTGAAATCTTCAAGTCAATTTAGATCATAGCAGGTAATTGCGAGCATGGCAAAGTCTCCTAGAAGCCAGAAGTCTCGATATCCCAATCCTGTATCTTCAGTTTGAATCGTAGTAGAGTTGTAGGGCGAAAACACTTTGGTGAGAATAAAAAGGTGCTAATTTAATATCAATTCTATATCATCGCCTGCTTTTCCGGGGAGCAATTGTAATTAACCTAAGCAAATCTGCCTTGAAAAAGAGGTGGCGTGGAAACGCAGAGTTTAATGCTGACAATTATCTAAAGTAATTATGAATTAATTGAAATGTAATCGAAGAAAAACGGATTACCGGTAATTTGTAATTGTAATCGATTACATTGATAGAGATGTAATTTGTAATTGCAATCAACTATACATTTCATGAGCAATTGACACAAGTCTGCTGCGAATACAACAATTGAATCAGAACACATGTAGAAGGTCGTAAGCAAGGCATAAAAAGTTTTTCCACTACAATTCCTGCTCATAATATGCACATTAATTAAATGTTAATCAGGCATTCACATTCTTCAGTTAATTTGTATACTTTCAATACGGAGATCATAGTATAGCGTCATAGGGACTTACTGTACTTAACTGCATGCATGATTCGTATGAATAGTATGCTACAGACAGGGTTGGAACCGGCCGACTGATTTTAGTAACGCCGGCCGTTTAATTTAATTAGACCCACGTCGACCGTTGTTGACATTCAGTCTAGAATATATTGCTTAGTTAATCATTACAACATTAAGAGCATGTAAATGTAACATAATTTGAAAGTATCCACACGTATGTTTTGTGACATGATTATTACGAACTGTTCCTTAAACAGTTAAAAAATGATTACTGGCAACTTATACATGTTATAGTTCAAACTCCACTTTATCAGTGATGCAGTTTCTAGAATCCTCCTCTATCCTGTATGAATTTCGGAAGGATTGTGTCTTCTTCTCTGCCCTTTTCTCTGAGGATTTTCCTTTTGCATCTCCGCCTTGGCTAGAAAGCGACATTATCAATGAATCAATTATCGTCAATCGTTATCATACATTCAGAAAGGATAGTCCTGATAGAAGATAAAATTAAGTCCAGGTTCGTATTGGTAGTGGTGTGACAACTGTGACTATTTTTTTCTCAGGATATTCCAGTTTCATATACTGAGGCATTTGACTAAAGGGACGCAGATCTGTGATTTAATTAATATCTTTTTTGCATGCTATTATCTAATTTTTACGCACGGTGATCTGCCACAGGTGTCTATATTTGAATAAATGCTTATTCGTACAGGCCTAAATATATCGGTCTACATCAAAAAGTAACAATAATACTGTACATTGGAGTAATAGGATCAGAGAGACCTTGCTGGTTGAAAGATTAAGCAAATTTTTTTTCGAGGGCAGGACAACCGCTAAAGAAATTGCTAATACAAATCTGATCATGTGTCGCATCTTCATGTTCATTTGTTCAGTCAGTGTGACTATCATCAGAATTTTCAATTCTAAGTTGTCGTGTTACTTTTGACTAACCCTGTATCTATAGGCCTATTATGCTTATCTTACAAAGGTCAGTTGAAATATGTTATTACGAAGTTGTTTCACATTAAGCAATAAAATCTGCTTTCTGTGTCGAATTTTATATTGATATCACACAGGGTTGGAACAATTACACATTTTTTCCCATTGCTATTACAATTACAGTTGTGCTTTTGCAATTACAATTATAACTCTGAAATCAAGATCTTCAATTACAATTACAAATGCACGACTATTATTCAATTACAATTGCATGTGTGACTTTGCAATTACAATTTGTTGGTTGTCCAAAACGATTTTAAGTCTTTGTACATTTGATTTTTAGTATAAGATGCTACTTTAGGTAGGCCTATTTCTTAAAGCGGTGTTAACGCCCATAAAATAGGTTGCGCCATCCCCCCTCCTATAAGGATCGTCCCATACCCATGCAAAGTCATTCTCCTGCATGTACATTCTTTTATATCAAAGCTAGGTCTCATGTTTATTAATACGTTGACCTCTCACCTACGGCGTTTACTAGAGATTGGCATAAATTATTAGAGGAAATATTAATGTATAAATTCGAAAATGTTCCTAATATGACATTTTTAATTTTGTGAGTTTTGTTGTAGAGCTTATTCCAATTATTCGGTAAAACGCTGCTCAGAATCATACCTGTATGTAGGCTATACTTGTGCATGTAGGGATTGCAGGCTACATGGGTATTTATAGGCCTGTATCAACACTTAACAACTTCTAGCCTGTGGATCATCACGTCATTAACATTGATGCCAGGCCTATGCTGATTGCTGACTGCTCTACTAGCTATCTCATAGATGTACTGAATACTTCAATTTTCAATATATAAATCTTTGGATTTTGTGCTTCGTCTAACCGAAAAGACAGAAGTAATTGTGTAGTTGACCGACATATTTCTTCAATTACAATTACATCAAAAAATTCAATTTTTTTGGACACGATCTCACACATTCAGATCGGTTAGTGTCTCAAGACCTCGGTGACTGACCAAGCCTCAAGGATATCATAGTTCGATGCAGGATATAGGCACTGCCAAGGAGTGCTGCTTTCGTCAATTCCAGTATGTGGTGTGCCCCAGGAATCTTGTTGAAGTAGGCCTTCAACCTTGATGTGTAGGCACCCAAGGTGCCGACAACAACCGGGACAACTTCAACATTTGTGTTCCACAACTTCTTTATTTCTATGCGTAGGTCTTGATACTTTGTGATCTTCTCTTTCTCTTGTATGTTTTTGTCGTCGGGGACTGCTATATCTGTTATCAGAGTCTTCCTTTGGATCTTATCCACCACGATGATGTCTGGTCTTCTTGCTTGTAAGTATATGGTCAGCCCGCACTTCGAAGTCCCACAAGATCTTTGTACCATTACTTTTGATCACTGATTGAGGGTCGTGCTTCCATGATCCACCACATAAATTCCTTTGTCCTTGCAAATCGCTCTATGGATAGACTTGGCAGCTTCGTTATGTCTTCGGAGGTATTCCGTTCCTGCCAGTTTTGAACAGCCAGTCAGGATGTGAGAGACAGTTTCGTCAGTTGCTTTACAAGGTCTGCATTTCGGGTCTGCTGAAATGTTTAGGATATGTGCTTTATGTGCCTTCGTGTTCAGAGCCTGATCTTGTGCGGCTGTTAGCACTGATTCGGTCTTAATCTTTAATTTGACAGTTGCTATAAGCCAATTGTACTGTGTTTCTTTTGTTGTAATGTCCTTGCTTTGTCTGAAATATTGTCCAAGCAGAGGCTTCTCATGCCACTTCCTTTGTCTGTCGTCCACTTGTGCTGCTTTCCATGTTTGGAATTTTTCGGGCCCGTGCTTGTTCTGATCATCTGATTTCACCACCGCCAGCAGTGGATCGTCTTTAGTATTCTATATATATACTCGTCGAGTCTCCTGTCCTCTCCCTCGATCACTTCTCGGATGTTCTTAAGCCCTCTACCTCCATTTCAACGTGGTAGATATAGGCGATCGACATCGGCCCGTGGATGTAGCGCACGGTATACCATTATCATAATTACAATTATAATTAGAATTACAGTTGAACTTTCATAATTACCATTATAATTACAACTACTCTAAAATCAAAATTTTCAACTACAATTACAATTACTTCAAAACTACAACTTCAAAATTTATTAAACAATTACAGTTGCAATAATTGTAATTGTTCCAGCCCTGATGTCACATGTGGTTTTATTACAGAAGTACTACGTCGAAACGGGATCAAGGAGGGCCAAGATGCCGTGAGGAAGCTGATCGTGAATTGGATGAACCAGGCTCCACGGCGTCTGGAGAGACGATGACAGACTGTTCCATCCGCACCCAATGACTATAATAAATTTTATTTATATAGTGTCTGTTTTCGAATGAAATCTGTGATGCACAGCTGTATGAGGGTTTTATGTGCAGAACTAAGCTAAAAACGCAATAGCAGATGCTGAGGTGAGGTGGCATTAGTAAGTAACATTTGAACAACTACAAGCCATACCAGCATTCGAGTAAAACTGCAAGGTAGCAATAGTATCATTTAAGTAGCCGCAAGGTAGCATTAAAGTAGCTGCAAGGTAGCGAAGGTAGCATCAAAGTAGCTGCAAGGTAGCGAAGGTAGCATTAAAGTAGCTGCAAGGTAGCGAAGGTAGCATTAAAGTAGCTGCAAGGTAGCGAAGGTAGCATTAAAGTAGCTGCAAGGTAGCAGATAGGTTGCCATGCGGTAATTTTGCTACGTAGCATATACGTAGGGGTGCGCCAAATGCCACGTATCTGCTACGAATCAATAGGTAGCGGCGCTACCTTGCTGCTACGTAGCAGTCAGGTTTTTTGTTGGCCGGGATGTCCATTGTTTGAAATATATAGACATGATTACATCTACTGAAATTGCTGAGGGCATAGAAATGCAGTTCATTTTGGTAACGGTCGTAAGCGTTTATAACGATGAAACTGTGCACTAACAAGATGATAGCATCTAAAGATAGCGACTCAACTCAAAAAGGAATTTATTAAGCATGCCAAAATGTATAATAGAGCGAAAAAAATTGAAAATACTTCTACAAAAGTCTTCCAAAAAATTACGTAATACATCGATGAATTTTGCATATTTTTTCAAAAAAATCAAGATTATTTAAATACGCTTATACACGATTTTAAAAAACGAAGAAGCGGAAACTGACAATAAGTTATGAAACTACTATGTATCATATATAAGATCGTATAGTCAAAAAATCTAGGGAATCAATTTCATTTTTTACTCTAGGTGCTAACTCTTACGTGGAATTGCCCTAATGATCTCTGCACTAGGTGACATGCCACGCGTAATTACGGAACACCCCAAACATCCGTGGTTATAAGGACATTCTATTCTTCTACCCGCGTACATACGCGCTGCACTAAGAGTCAGAAATCACTTGATCTGATGCTGTTAAAACATTGGAAATGTTTATGAATACGCGCGGGCGAGCGTTTATAGTTTGCGCGTCGTCCACGGTTGTCTGCGCTGCCGCTTGAATCACTTAGATGAACCGTTAAGCATGTTCTGTCTTCCCTGAGCATGAAATTGAGGTCCTATTCCATTGTTTAGTCTCTGATACATGCAGACACATGAGACACAAAGTCTATATAACACGACTGCCAACTATACTAACTTATATAACAGATATTGCAGCAATATCCCGCATAGCTGTTTGGGGTCATGTGTAATTACGCGTGGTTCAAGCGTGATTGAGCGTGGCATGTCACCTAGTGTTAGCCTACCTCTCCAAGGATGTCATCATAGAGTAGGCTAGATATATTAGGTAGAGTGGCAACTCCGCATTTATTAAATCCCCAATGTGTATACACTTTCGATTTTATTAAATGAACTCAGGTGAACTCAAAATGAGATGCAGGTGGTATTGTCACCAAATGTGAGACATGCAAATCTTTGCAGTTTTTCAGAAATTATGACGGAATTGAATCATCATATGATTGTAATGCAGAAGGAATGATGCTATTTCACAGATTCTCATGACAGCCTTGGAGATTTAATGTCTGCTAAACTATCAATTCGATGGGTTCCTATTACTTTCATGCTCAACCTCAAGAGTGTTTTCTTAAGCGTGATCATATCACAGGCAACATGCCACTGGCAGAGCAGAATCACATAATCAAAGACACTGATTTCAATTAACTTTGAAAGATGTTAAATATAGGTCCACATCACCATTCAAATTCTGGAAATGAAACATGAATTCAGTAATCGAATCATAAAATCATGCCGATGAAAATTGAATTATAAACTTGAAATTTCAGACAAGACAGCATGAATGATATCGCGACTTTTTCATGAAGACTTTCATTATAATACAATTCATGAAATTCCCTTGATAATCAGCGTAAAAATCTCCGTAAAAACTGATATAAAACTTTTCACTGTATACAGATACTTTTTTGAGTCGACACTCTACCTATCTATCCCTACTGTACTCTATGGCTGTCATGGCACTGAGAATCTGTAAAATACCGTCATTCCTTCTGCATTACTATCATGATCATTCAATTTCGTGGTAATTTCTTCAGAACTGCAAAAATTTGCATATCTCACATTTGGTAATAGTTACCAACTATATACCTTCGAGTTCATTTAATAAAATCGAAAGTGTATACACCTTGGGAATTTAATAAATACGGAGCTACCATCTCTACCTAATATAGGCCTACTTACACCATGCACTAGGTGACATTGCCACGCATAATTCAAGCGTAATTACGGAGCACCCCAAACATCCGTGGGTAAGGGTGGTTTATAGTTCTACGCGAGTACATACGCGCTGCATTAAGAGTCAGCAATCATGATCTGATGATGACAAAGCATGGGGAATGTTTATGAACAAGCGCGAGCGACCGTTTATAGTTTCCGCGTCGTCTACGGTTGTCTGCGTTGCCGCTTGAACCACGGATGAGCCACTATAGGCATGTTCTGTCTTCCCTGAGCAGTAAATTTAGGTCCTATCGTTTGCACAGGTATACTTCAGTTCAGATGAAAACGTCAGTTCTCTGGTTGGCACATTGCTGCCAGAATGCATATGGGAGGAGCATATGAGAGTAAAACGCATTTGAGTACAGTGGATGATAATGCAGCATGCATTTGTTTTGGAAGCCAAGAGCAGGACATGCTTTCCACATTTAATTCTCCCACACAGCAAAAAATACTGAACATTCCTATTCACATGAGCAATTTAAGAACATGAATTCCAGATAACCGCATACTGCAGACAGACTTGGTAGGGAAGGAATTTAGACATCAAATGCGCAGGTCAATACAATTGGCGCAATCTGTCACGAATGGCTAAAAGTTTCAAATACATAAAAGTACATAGTCAGACTGGAATCAAGTGAGCATTGCGCCGCTAAATGAATTTAGTGGAAGTGAAACCATGGATATCTACATGGATTAATACGTCACCTTTCGTTGGAGACGCATTTTCAAGAAAATCTACGCATCAAACGTGGGAGACTATTGTTGACCACGTTTGCATTTCTATGAACTGACATGACTTCACCCGAATCTACAAGCAGCAGTAGGCCTATTACTTGAGTAAACTCCACAAACAGAGGAGAGCGGAATGCAAACGAAAGCACAAATGCGTATATTCTCAATTTGCGTTTCATCTAAAAAATATTTGACTTTGTTGCAAGTAACAGAAGATTTGTTTTTAGAGTTTCCGCTCATTATAAGTACGCACATGCACAAATTTTTCCAATATTATTTTTATTGTAGAATCTCAGCTTTTACTTAGAAAACATCGTAAAGAAATGAAAGTGAAAGTAAAGCACCATATGCAGTAATATCTGCTGCCTGTGCACGACACCCAGACCTTGTCTGACAGAAACGTGGACTAAGAGCTAAAAAATGTATCAATTTATGCGGTACTTGAGTATGAGGGATGACAAGTCTGTAGTGTTCCCCTGACTACGTGTAGCCTGAATAAAATGAAAACTGCATGTAAACCTTACGTAACAACTGCACTTTGCTTGTAGTTCGACTTGAACAACATGCAACTTATCTTATTTTATTTATCTTATTCAAAATCTAGACGTTTTTCAGGTTACAACGTGTGAACGTGTTTCAAGTTGAACGTGTGTGAAGTTAGCACCGCCACTCAGCACCGCCATCTTGAAAATGGAATGTGCCACTCAAATAAACCTAACAGATCGATGCATTTGGTGTGTGTCAGCATGTGCCACCCATTACTTTGAAAGAATTCTCCCTAGTTTAGGAAGAATCGCTGCTCGAAAGTTCGACATGGCGGTGATGTGAAGTTAGCATCGCCACTAAAATGTTTTTTCCAAAATACACAATCAAAACATACGAAACATGCACATCAGATAGAAGACCATGAAAAACGTTGTGCCAGCAAGTTTCAGCACCTAAATCCCCGTACTTGCTGAGAAATTAGTCCCCAAAACCACAAAATGGCGGTGATGTGAAGTTAGCACAGCCACTGAAGTCTTTTTTCAAAATACGCAAATAAAACACGCGAGACAAGTAAAACTGAGAGATGACCATCAAAAACATTGTGCCAGCAAGTTTCTTCTCCTAAGACGCCGTACTTGCGGAGAAATTAGCCCCCGAAAGCTCAATGCGCTGGCGGTGATGTGAAGATAGCACCGCCATCTTGAAAAATGCATGTGCCAGTCAAACCAACAGTCAAAATCGATCTAGATGGAGTGTGCCAGCATGTGCCACTCGTTTATTTCAAGAAAATCCCACCAGATCCGGTAGAAAACCAACCTGAAAGCTCAATGGCGGTGATGTGAAGTTGGCACCGCCATCTTGAAAAATGCATGTGCCAGTCAAACCAACGGTTGGAATTATTTGGCTTGGCTATCATAAAAGACGACCACTGGAATTCTTTCTCTCCTGACTTATCAAAACGGACTCATTGCATGAGCTGGTTTCTTTCAGTCCAAGCGCATATCAGGCGTTTAATTTTTGGTGATCAACTGTTTATGTCTGAAATGCAGAACGAAGTGGTTTAATTTGTGTGTGAAAATTATCTGTGTATAACATCGTCTCGCATGCCAAAGCCTACAATTTGAAACATACATTGCAAACACTAAGTATTTTCTATACTTTATTTCAGAAGGCCTTCGGTTTAAAGAGAATTCTTTACTCTTATATCAATGCTGGACAAGTAGATGTAGTTACAAAATAATAATAATTAATTTAGTCATTTATTATGAGATTGAAAATCAGACGGTACAGAAGGTGTTTTGAGACATTTATGACAAGAATCGTTCCAATTACGAGACGATGCATCGATAAATTGTAAAGTTAAGATATTATGTACACATTCGATATTCAAAGCAAAAGATTCTCAGGGGTTGACGATCGCTCAAATCGCTTACTAAGTCAAAGAATTCTTGTACAATGTGTTCATGAATTAAATCTTCTTTGTGTTTTACAAAGTACATCTCATTATGTCCAGAAAATCACAGCGTTGGAGGAAGCGATGTATGAAGAGCATGGTTGGCGTCGGACAGGGCCGAAAATAATCTTAGTGATTTTTTCTTCTTGAGGCGAGGGACGGAGCTTCTCCGCAATCACAATGAACACCACATATTATGTGATGATATCGCATTTGAATCTTCTCTAATTGCTCAGAATTTTTGTTGATTAAACCACTGAATAAAGGGTTACAACATTCCAAGATTGGAAAGACAAAACGTTTGTAAATGTAAACAAGATGTTCCTTTGTTAAAAGTCTCTTTCAGGTTCGTATGAAAAACAGATGCCTTGCGGCTTTCTTGCATTGGTTCACATCACCGCCATTGAGCTTTCGGGTTGGCTTTCTACCGGATCTGGTGGGATTTTCTTGAAATAAACGAGTGGCACATGCTGGCACACTCCATCTAGATCGATTTTGACTGTTGGTTTGACTGGCACATGCATTTTTCAAGATGGCGGTGCTATCTTCACATCACCGCCAGCGCATTGAGCTTTCGGGGGCTAATTTCTCCGCAAGTACGGCGTCTTAGGAGAAGAAACTTGCTGGCACAATGTTTTTGATGGTCATCTCTCAGTTTTACTTGTCTCGCGTGTTTTATTTGCGTATTTTGAAAAAAGACTTCAGTGGCTGTGCTAACTTCACATCACCGCCATTTTGTGGTTTTGGGGACTAATTTCTCAGCAAGTACGGGGATTTAGGTGCTGAAACTTGCTGGCACAACGTTTTTCATGGTCTTCTATCTGATGTGCATGTTTCGTATGTTTTGATTGTGTATTTTGGAAAAAACATTTTAGTGGCGATGCTAACTTCACATCACCGCCATGTCGAACTTTCGAGCAGCGATTCTTCCTAAACTAGGGAGAATTCTTTCAAAGTAATGGGTGGCACATGCTGACACACACCAAATGCATCGATCTGTTAGGTTTATTTGAGTGGCACATTCCATTTTCAAGATGGCGGTGCTGAGTGGCGGTGCTAACTTCACACACGTTCAACTTGAAACACGTTCACACGTTGTAACCTGAAAAACGTCTAGATTTTGAATAAGATAAATAAAATAAGATAAGTTGCATGTTGTTCAAGTCGAACTACAAGCAAAGTGCAGTTGTTACGTAAGGTTTACATGCAGTTTTCATTTTATTCAGGCTACACGTAGTCAGGGGAACACTACAGACTTGTCATCCCTCATACTCAAGTACCGCATAAATTGATACATTTTTTAGCTCTTAGTCCACGTTTCTGTCAGACAAGGTCTGGGTGTCGTGCACAGGCAGCAGATATTACTGCATATGGTGCTTTACTTTCACTTTCATTTCTTTACGATGTTTTCTAAGTAAAAGCTGAGATTCTACAATAAAAATAATATTGGAAAAATTTGTGCATGTGCGTACTTATAATGAGCGGAAACTCTAAAAACAAATCTTCTGTTACTTGCAACAAAGTCAAATATTTTTTAGATGAAACGCAAATTGAGAATATACGCATTTGTGCTTTCGTTTGCATTCCGCTCTCCTCTGTTTGTGGAGTTTACTCAAGTAATAGGCCTACTGCTGCTTGTAGATTCGGGTGAAGTCATGTCAGTTCATAGAAATGCAAATGTGGTCAACAATAGTCTCCCACGTTTGATGCGTAGATTTTCTTGAAAATGCGTCTCCAACGAAAGGTGACGTATTAATCCATGTAGATATCCATGGTTTCACTTCCACTAAATTCATTTAGCGGCGCAATGCTCACTTGATTCCAGTCTGACTATGTACTTTCATGTATTTGAAACTTTTAGCCATTCGTGACAGATTGCGCCAATTGTATTGACCTGCGCATTTGATGTCTAAATTCCTTCCCTACCAAGTCTGTCTGCAGTATGCGGTTATCTGGAATTCATGTTCTTAAATTGCTCATGTGAATAGGAATGTTCAGTATTTTTTGCTGTGTGGGAGAATTAAATGTGGAAAGCATGTCCTGCTCCTGGCTTCCAAAACAAATGCATGCTGCATTATCATCCACTGTACTCAAATGCGTTTTACTCTCATATGCTCCTCCCATATGCATTCTGGCAGCAATGTGCCAACCAGAGAACTGACGTTTTCATCATAATATTCATATCATAACACAGATAATGTAAATTACGATAGAAACGTCATTCGAATTGAAACTGCTCAAGATGGCCGAAGAGTCGCACTTTGCTGTTGTCGGCCCGGACACGGTCCGACATTTACGTTTGCACAGGGATCTTTCTCGAAATCTGTGAGCTTGTTCCACCACGTGTGGTCCCGAATAAGCTGATTTGAGAGTGTCATCCAGCTGAAAGAAATTCATTAGTATGTCGGAAAAAACAGAATGGAAATGTACTGCTGTAAGAAACCACTTGCAAGTAGCTGAACAAGGTCATTGGTTATATTGCACGGTGCAACTATTGCATGTTTTTTATCTATTTATTTCAAGAATATCTAGTATGCGCTTATAATTACTCCTCCGTCTCGCCCGGCTGAATATTGTCATTGATATTGTCATGAGCAACTGTGACCGCCATAGAGTAACTATATTAGGTAGAGTGGTAACAGCATTTACTGAATCCCCAATGTGCATACACTTTCGATTTCATAAAATGAACTTGACACGAAACCTAGCACCACATGTGAGATATACGATTTTTTGCACTTTTGGAGAAATGTATACGAATTTGACTTCTTATGACAGCAAAACAGAAGAAAGAAAAGTAATTTACAAATCCTCCATATCATGACAACCTTGAGAGGTAATATGGTTTATTATGTTAGCAATTCGATGGCTTACCATTGCTTTAAAGCTCATGACTTACTACAATAAGATTTTCTTCTTAAGCGTGATCATATCACAAACCACCTAAATTATACCTTCATTATAAAAAAGATGATCTTTAAAAGGTGCAAGTGGGTCAACATTACTATTCATCACAATTCAGATTCAAGTAAAGAAGCCATGTGAATCATAGAATCATGCCGCTGAAAATTGAATTAAAAACATGAATGAAATCTCAGCCAAGAAGCTTTCAATAAGTCCTCAAATTTTCCTTGAAGACTTCCAGGGACTTGCATTATAATGCAGCTCATGAAATTTCTTTATCATTAGCTTAATTGCCGCTTAATTATGATCCTTGTCGGCAAATATTCATTCCCTTGATATCCAACTTGTTTCACACTACTTATAAAGGGGACGTCATCTTGGTAGTATATAAACACAGTCCACAGGTTGTTTTTATCAAATTTATAATGACAGAATGGTGTCATGCACTTTATGACACAGCAAAAGTAACTGTGTAACTATTTCAGTATAATGTTGAATTTGAAAAAAATCACATGTGTGACCTGTTTCCCGTGGCATTTATCATTTCATTTATGTCATAAATAAGCTAAAAAAGTTTTTTTCAACATTCTGTGGATTAAGAGATTTTATGTCGCAAAGAACTCTTAGATTGATTTTTAAGCAACTATGCGTACCAATTATGCGCTATTGACCGCTAGCATATGGAAACGAAGTAAGCATTTGCATGAAAAACTTCAAAGAAAACAGAAAACACTGATCAAAATAATGTAGCAAAAAGAAAGACAGTCTCTGGAACCGGATTTCTATAAAAATGTTCATGAAAATCGAAACCATGTACGAATGTGAGCTACTGATACATGCCTATAAAATCAAATATCTAAGTAAAATACCTGTCCCTTTTAAAGACTATGTAAAGAGACACAATTTCCAAATATCTTTCTACAGGACATCTTTAGAGCAAAAAATGAATACGTTTACAATTCACTTCAAATGTAATATGCCACCAGTCAGAATTAAAATCGCTAAATCAAAAAGAGAATTCAAACAAAGCTTGAAGCTGTGTTTAATTGAGAAGATGATATCATTCTAATTATGCAGCAAGAAGCGAAAGTTATTGCATTTATACTGATGAATCATTGAAAATGCAAATATATTTTCTTTGAAAGATGAAAAGATGATCATGTATTGTAGAATTTATATGGCAAATGCTTGCAGAAATTATGATTTGTTTTACCTTAGAACTTCCATTACTTAGTGTAAGAGCTCTTCTTACTGATTGTAAAAACAACTGTTTAAAATAGAAAACATGATTTGACTAGACATTGTAAAATATTTTCATGTACAACTTTTGATACAAGACTATACGAAATGATGTAAATATTGTTATTATGACGATTTACTACAAACAGTAATCGTGTCGGAAAAGTTTATATAGATTTCGTGTGGTACAATTTTTGTTGCAAGAAATGTTGCAGATATTTTTACTGTGGCGATTGGCTACAAAAGGTAATCATATATGAAAATTATAGAATGACTGAAAAATTATAAGGAAGCATGTTTATATAATTCAGCTTGTCTGTTATGTTTGAAGCTGATGTACTTATTGTTAATGTTGATATACATGCTGTCAAATAGCTAGCATCATCATCAGGGTCAGTTTATATGCCACAACTGTGGATCCTGTGGTCCTTTCCTCCTCCATTTATGACATTTGCACCAAAGCATCACCTAGCATTATGTATTATTATTAAAGCATTATTCTATTCTATTCTATACAATCCTCTCGCCAGAATAATAGCTTTCACAGATAACAGAAGGGACCGTCCACATCCCTGAATTTCCCTTTGCTGTTTCAGTTTTGTGAATGTGAGATGGAGTGAAAGCAGTATTGACATAAGCAATCAGTTTAATTGAAGCCGCCGATGAGTACGACCTCTTTACGTCAATAACGATATTCTTTAGGCGATGAAACACCACGTTTCAATTCTAAGCGAAGAAATTTCTCGGTACTTTCTCAATTTACATGAATTTGAAAAATGCTTTCGCTTCATCATTAACAACCCGTTTGTGCTCTCCTCTAGTGATCTGCCTTCAGAGGAAAGCTTCATTCAAGAACAGTTTATCGGCATGGTGCATGATGAAGGTGCAAAGCTTGTTTTTCGTGAAATGTGTCACACTGACTTTTGGATTGATCCTGTATCCCGATGTCGGAAAGATTGCTTTTTAAGTGCTGATTCGATTCTCAACGTTATAGTGAGTGTGAGAGAGGGTTTTCAACTCTGCTTGCGATGAAAATAAAATCTAGAAACAGACTAGCTGTGACTCATGACATGAGAGCTATAAAACACAGCCCAACGTAAAAGAACTGCTGAAGACAAAGCAGGTGCACCCATCTCATTGAATTGACTGTAAAATTCATGATTGTTGAGATTGATCGATTTCGAATAAATAATTTCATAATTGCTCACCAAATAAAATGTTTGTTTCACTATCATTAATGCTTGCGGGGTCCTCGAATCGTTGAGAAATAATTCTGAGACCGTCAACTAATAATTTTTGAAAAGTTTGAGAACCACTGATCTACATGCTCGTATATTGTAGAGCGATATGTTTCGAAATCTTGGGATCCCAGGATAGCTAAAAAGTTTCGGTAACCCGAAACTCCGGAATTGCTCCCTAGTTCAGGTCTTCCAGTACCCCGCATTCATCTTCTGCTGAATGTGCATGCAACTTTCATCCATGAACTGAGAATATGGGACCGCAGAAAACGTGGCCGCAGACAGTGTCATCTGAGTACTCGCAGTCGCAACACAAATTTTGTGTCTCTTTCGCGTCAAACGTAGGTGGTTTGGAATCTGTGTTGCTGACAAACTTCGTGTCAAGTTAAGGTTAAATTTCTAGTGACTGCAGACTTAAGAAGAGAAAAGGATCGATTCCATGTTATTTCTGTAAATATGTTGAGAGATGGTTTCGGCGCACGGAATCCCCGACGACGGCGACGTCTCTGATGTGAAGAGAGCGGAAATGAGAGCTGCCCAATTTTCCATCCATGAAAAAGGATAATTCAGTATAAAAATCCAAAGAGTGTCGACCATAGAGTAAGTAGCCTATATATAGGTAGAGTGTCGACTCAAAAAAGTGTCTGTATACAGTGAAAATCTTTATATGAAAAGATTGTTTTTTTGAGATTACGTTCATGTGGTCCAAAAAATTATTTGAGCAGTTTTTAAAAAGCTGGCTTTTTGCAAATTTGTATACTACCGACATGAACTTCCTTTATAAATAGTATAGAACAAGTTAAAGGAATGAATATTAGCTAACAGGCAGCTTAATTAAGCGGAAATTAAGCTGATGATCTCGGAAATTTCATAAACTGCATTACAATGCAAGTCCCTGTAAGTCTTCAAGGAAAAGTTGAGATCTCATTATGCTTCTTAGCTAAGATGTCATGTTTTTAATTTAATTTTCAGCGGCATGATTATATGATTCAAAAGACGTCATTTCTTGGATTTGAATAGCACTGTCGACCCATTAGTATCTTTTAAAGTTAATTATGATAAGCTTCCTTGATTATGATGTTTTACTCTTTCAGTGGCAGTTTGTGATATGATTGCGCTTAAAAAAATAATCTTATTATAATATAGCTGAGCTTTAATGGTTGCGTATCGAATTGCTAATTTAACAAGCTATATGCCTCTCCAAATTGACGTGACATGGAGGATTTGTGGAAAACTATTCCATTTTCTGCATTGCTATCATTATCAGTCAAATTCGTTTAAATTCTCAAAACGTGTAGAAACTGCATATCTCACAGGTGGTACTGGGTCTCAACTTGGTCTCGACTCATGTTCATTTAATGAAATCGAAACTGTATACACATTGGGGATTTAATAAATGCTGAGTTACCATGCGACTTCCATCATATTGAGGTTCCCCTGTTTGACGAGTTGTAAAAATTGACATTTCATGATATAAAAAATGTGAATTTATTACTTTATCAACAAAATCGTATGGCATCAAAATTTCAAAGGGGTCTGTTGTTTCATTTTGAAGAGATTGAGTCAGCATCTTTTTTGATGAGGAAACTCATCTCCGTGACCCCAGCATAACTAGAAGCAATTTCTTGCGCAAGTCCAAGCTCCTTCGTCTCCCTTGGTAGAAGCATTGAAAAGACTGCAGCAGCAATGCACAGACCGGAATATAAGAAGAGTGTGATGCGGACATTGAATTTCACCAATATCTGTCAAAGTAGGCACTTGCGTCAATTTACAGAATAATGAGACTGTGATTCTAGTCATTCGTGATTAATAAGTACATGCAATTATTCAAATACGAGGTAGCAGCGTGCACACATTTTCTAGAGCATATCAGTACGAACATGAGTGCGGACGTACCTTCGCCGCCAATTCAGAAGTGAACCTCGCCTTCTTCAATTTTCCAAAAACACACACTGAACTCCAAGCCTTCAGTACTTTCAGTTGTAAAGAGTAAAAATTGTTGTCCGCAAAAGTAAACAAACACCATGTTAGGTTAACGATGGTTCAAAACAAGAAGGCATGTCTTTGTTCTCTCATAGAAGCTGCCGACTGTTTACCTTGATTTTTTTGTGAGAAAAAAATCAAAAAGAAATGAGAAAAAAATTTTAAGAAGTTTGAAAAAGAATGCTTCACTTACAACACCATCCAGTTGACAGTCAAGATAGCAGTTAAAATTATATACATGTAATGGATAGTTATATAACCGATTCCTCAGAAATTTGTATAATGTTTACATGTGTTTCATCGAAAACGATAGTTACGCGCATCTCTCGTAAAATTCGAGCTGATGTACATTCAGCTACCAAAATAAATTTAATCGGTTTTCAACTAAATTTTTAGCATAAATAATTTATCACAACAGCTTAAAATTTATACAGCTTTGCATTGTGGGTGTCATGTATTAAATTATAGACACACTTATTTATTTAATACTTTTTTTATCTTACGCTACTTTAATATTAAACATACCTTAACGGATAAGTTATGTATTTCAATGTAAGTACTTATAAGGTCATAATTTTTAATTGAAGAAATTTTCTAGCAAACCTTGTTTTCACCTTGTCAATGACTTTTCTTTTATAATAAAGGATCGGCGTAATTTGCCGAACATCAATTCCACGGAAATGCTTTGTTCCTATTATCCGACGCCGCATAATATATCAAGCGAATGCTTGAAACTATTTTGCCCAACTTGTCTCTTGTAAACTGTGGAACACATCTGTTGTGCAACTCCGCTCGGAAAATCAAGTTGAATTTTCAATTCGTAGAACAGCTTGTGTTAAAGTCATTGCTATAAAGAATAAAACAAGGAGAAATTTAATTTCAAGACATCGTCCAACTACCACATGTGATTGTTTTCCGAAAGGCTATTTGGTTGAAAGCTGCGAAGCAGTGTAATGTTGAGTATTAGAAACGATATATAGAAATAGCTTAATCCTTCAAAAACGACTATCATAGAGAAGGGATATATAGGTAGAGTGTCGACTCAAAAAAGTATCTCTATACAGTGAAAATTTTTACACCTTTGAAAAAAGTCAAAATTTTGCCAATTTACTACCGAGATGACTCTCCTATATAAGTAGTATGAAACAAGTTGGATATCAAAAGGAATGAATATTTGCTAATATAATCTTGACTAAGCAGAAATAAAGCCGATTATCAAGGGAATTTCATGATCTGTATTATAATGTAAGTCTTCATTAAAAAGTCGCGATATTATTCGTGCTTTCTTGGCTGAAATTTCAAGATTTTAATTCAATTTTCACCGCCATGATTTCATGATTCGTTTCTAATGATGTGGACCCATTTACATCTTTCAAAGTTAATTGAAATGATCTGTCTTTGATTCTGTTATTTTGCTCTGTCAGTGGCAGGTTGATTGTGATATGATCACGCTTTAGAAAATGTTGAGCATGAAGGTAATAAGAGCC
>CAJQUW010000957.1:0-45000 GCA_907163375.1 Prostheceraeus crozeri | reverse complement strand
AAGAAGAATCTCAACCACATCTGACAGTGCACAGTGGTACCCATACTGTACCTTGGCAGCTTGCGTTTCTGTGAGTGCTTTCCCTCGGCGTAAATGTAACAGGGCTCGACGGTACGCTTCTTTCCCTTCATATGGGAATGATTCATCCAGTGACATCCGCGACGCATATGTTCCTTGTAGCCAAGTCTATACACTTCACTATCCCGCATACATGAGGTGAAAATATTCCAATGAGAGTCAATGCGTTGAGACCATTCGGGGAGAGAAATACTATCCATGGTCACTTTTTCCAAGAGTTTTATGCTTTTCAACCAAGCTCTTTCCATCTCCGATAATCCATTCCCTACAATCAGTTCCGCGTCTCCATACTCGCGTGTCATTTCATGGACCCAGAAATTAAAACGGTGAATAATCACATTCTCTTCTGCACCACATTTCCCAATCACACGTGGGTTGAGACCATGAATAAATTGAGTCGCAAAAACATCACACCCCGGTGTCTCATGTTTGATAAAGTCATGGAAGCGCGATGTAATGGTCACATATCCAGTCGGTTTATCGTCTCTGGGCGTATAATGACACCAAATGGCAGCGACTTCCTGCATGGGATCTCCTTCCGTATCAAATACGATGAAATTGCGCACCGGCTTCTTCTGCTCCACCCACCATTGTTGTACTTTAGGATGATCAAATGTAATGGTATAAGAACCTTGCATGAGCTCGCCCAAATGCTGAATCCGACGCATCGTGAAATGAATCTCGTCTTGTGTGTCTCGACTAATACCCGTCCCTAGGGTGGTGTACAACATGATTGGTTTAGCGATGATGACGTCTCCTTCGACGTTTTCCTCCTCCTGATATTTTATTCGCTAAAGCACTTACGCCTGCGGCACCGGCTGCACCCGCTGCTCCCAACGCTGCAGCTTTCCCTGCGGCAATAAGTGCAGGGACGAGGGGGAGTAAAAATGGGAGGATGCCTCCTCTTTGTTTACGACTCCCGCGGTAGATTCCACCTTTTTGTCTTCGACTTCCACGGTAAATGCCCCCTTTCTGACGGCGGCTTCCGCGATAAATACCTCCACGTTGCATGATTACCGTGATAGGTTAGATGTCCCTACTTAGTTCTTCATTAATAGTTTCCCTAACGTCTTTAACTTTCCCAACTTGTTCCTATTTAGATCGTGTTTCAACCGTTGCCATTCTTCCTTTATCATTTGATTATTGGATTTATAACGTGGTCGCCACGCTGCTGGCAACAACGTATTGCCCAAATGACGTCGAATCAATTCACCTTTATGTCTCTGAAAAGCTTCACGCCCTCTACGATGCAGTTGAGATTTTATATACTGTTTCACATGTCTTACAGTTCCTCCTCTCTGACGTCGTTTACGGCGTGTCATGATTAATGTTTACGCTTCCCAATCATAACTTAGTCACAACAATAGGAGATTGATTACTACATTTATTCATCATCCAAATCTACATTATACGTGAACCAATTCAATTGGTTCTTAAAAACAATGGGTTTCAGAGGTCTCCCTCGTTTCTTACTAAAGTCAAATGAATATTTGCGTGGGTCCCGATTTCTATTCTCTGGTCGAAGCGAGGCTTGGGGGACACTATTCACTTCCTTGGGCGGATTCGGTTGACTCTCATATATCCGTTTCAACTTTTCGCGCTGATTTTTCCATATTTTCTTGCCCATATGCTCCTTATGCAGCGAGATAAATTGACGGACCTTCTCTTCCTCCACGTCACGGTGCAGCATCTCACCACAGACACACATATAGACAAAGTTGTCGCATGCCTCATTCGTCTTGCTCCACGACGGATTCCATCCACGCACCTCCTTATGTTTTTTGCAAACATGTTCCCATAAGAAAAATGCTTGGTACATGTTATGACACCAGGGACAGCGTGCCAACTTCACTTTTGACAAGTCGTACAGATATGAATTCGTACTCTCCGGCTCCACTGGGCGATTCGGGTCCAAGGGTTCGGTGGGCATATACATGCTCAAATAGGGACATAAATGTTCATTCCATTCATTCTCCTCCTCCTGAATCTTCTCATCACAGTACCTGCACCGACCCACACATGGATGTTTATGGTAAGCTTCCATATTATAGTCTTGTTTGCAAAGCAGGCAGGTGAACTCACTCTCCTTGTCGCCCCAATAACCTCTATCCAGTGAGCACTGATGATCGGTAGTCCACCATTTCCCACAACGATCGCAATACTCCTTCCCTATCTCCTTGCGTCCATGACGGATGCATTGTGAAAACAGTCGGAAGCGTTTATTGCAAAACTCGCACTCATAATAGGGTTGAGGGCGGGGACGGACTGTGGTTCGCCTCTTCTTTGTTGGTGGCTCCATTATATCGTGGTTCAGATCATGTATCTTACGTAAACAATGAACCAAACCCAATGTCAATCTGCATACACAAGATTCCTCCAAAATAACGACACTCCAGTTGAGAACGTAACTTCTTCTGCAACGAATCGATCAGCTCTTCCACGTCCCAATCGTCACCAATGTTCAAATAGCGATAGGACACGTCCAGTGCACCTTTGGGGAACTTTGCAGATGTTCGAATATCAAACAAGAAGCGTGGTCCATACAGTATTACATTCAGCAACTGAATACGAAGCTCTGCAATAATCTTCTCTAACGACACACTCTTCTCCTTTGTCGGAATAATATACAGTGTATTACAGTCTCGTTCCACAATAAAGTCTTTCGATGAATAAGGTGTATAGGATATCTCCTCCTTGGGATGACGTGTCGCAGCCAGAGGGCGTAACGTTACTGTTGTCGGCATAGGATGAGAATGAATTTCTCTGACAGCGCCTTTCCTTATATACCGTGCGGTGACTCATCACACGTGCTCGGCGCCGCGTGCTCCGATTGGTGCTCCGTGCTCTACCCCAAGTGCGCCGATGCGTGCTCCGTGCTCTGATGCGTGGGCGTGTGCTCTGATTCCTGTCTTCTTCGCTACTGATGCGTGGGCGTGTGCTCCGATGAAAGTGCACATGTACTTAAGTGCAACTGGTGTGGAAAGGGGCTAGAATTGGCTACTCCCATCTACGAGAGACTATTCCCGCAAAGAAAAGGTTACCGTCATCGCTCCGCTATCTCGCTGCTAGTAAGTGTGAGATCATTAGTTGTGTGACTGATCCGGGATTGGTGGGCTGTTTGTTTCATTAATTGGAGTCACTCCTGAAGGGCGGCTCATTTTCGTGTCGTTTTATTTACAACTGTCCTAATCCCTGTATACCTATGACAGGAATACATGCAGTCAGTGACTACAAAAATTACCATTAACAAAACATCCATAAACAAAAACTTAATGAATCCCGGGAGTAAAATCCTAGTACCTAGAGCTTTGAAAAAATCAACGGAATCCCGGGATTGAAATCCATATGTCGCATTCATCTTTCCCCTTCCCCAGCAACTTCCATATCCCTATGTCGGCCGTAAGCAATAGGCCAATTTTCAGGATTCGGATAAGCCACGCGAAAGTTTCTAATTATAACTTTAATTTGTAATAACAATTAACAATGATAATTATGATTGAATATTATATAAAACTTATTAACAATGATTTACAGCTTTCACTTGGCATTTCCAAATTCTGAAAATTAACCGTGACAACTGACATTTTCTCTCAGGAACAATTGAGGTTAGACATTTGCCCGAAAATCAAAATCAGTTCCCCATCGCAACAATGACATCACGTTCCTTGAAGCATGGTATAGTAGACAATTTTCATGCTGTGTTTTACTAATGCATGTTGTTCTGAAAATATGTGATTCCATTAGTTAACTGCGTTAGTCAGTCATTTCTCGTGCATGTTTGAGCCCTCAGGGGGAGATGTCGCACAGAATATACAGTTTGTATGGCTCTCGAAGACATTTTCCTTTTCAATTACATGCGCCAGTGTGTGCATTTATCCTTTTGACTTTCAACAGAATATAACATTGCCTTGGCGGCTTTACATATTGAATAAGAGCCTGTTGTTTTCCAGGTGATTCTCATAGGTCGTTATCATATCTCTTCTGTCAGCTGATGCTGTCTGAAAGGTGCTGTTCCTCTTTATCCGGTCCCGGTATTCTCCGCTCGACACATACCACAAACAATGATGGTTATCAAATAGAGCGATTAAACGCTTAGTCAACTCAAATGTCCACTCGAATGACAAACTCGAACCTGCAGCACATTCTGGAGTAAATTTATTAGGCATGCCGGCATCCCCATTAAAAAAATCGAAGCACTCGACGAAATGCACACACAACCGCTTGACGACAGCAATTAATCTTAATGAGCTTCTCACTTCGCCAATATGTGTTTCCAAGATCGTAAAATCATCAGAAGCATTCTTATTTGGCAATGCGAATAATAAGGATGGGCAGACGCAGACGTAATTCTATTCTAGCACGATGTGTGTCGAGACTGTACTTTGTTCTACAATCTACATAGTGACATCACCTTGAAATGAGAGGAGTTGGTAATCGCAGAAACATCAAATCCCTACATTTTCAACTGTTTTATTACGTCAATAATTTGTGCTCTTATATTGTTTAGCGGTTTAATAGGCCATTGTTTTGTTATGTGATTTTGAGCAATGAAGCAATGGTCATAAAAAATTCGACGCAACTGATGATATTACTATCAAATAGCATCAAGAAGTTTCAGCGAAGCTGATAGTTGAGGTCTCCGGGGTGGTCACACTACCGTATATAGAAATCACTTAAAAGCTTCTAGATTGTGCAACTATTAGGGCGTTCATTGAAGTTACTATAATGACCCGGTCACACTATCTCTCAACTAACACCTATATTTGCCACGTCCGTCACCGAAGACCATGGAAGTTGATAACTGCTCTCAGGGTTCGTTACACTTGATAGTTGTGCTCGCTATAGCAACTTGATTGACGTTTGAAGTCGGCAACGGATACCTCAGTTCAGGCAATTTGATTGGCCAATTGCTCAACTATCATGTGTGATGCCTAAAGTATTGTATCACACAAGATGCACAAGTGATTGAGCATAACAAATGATTTACCATGCAACATAATGTCCGGAAGCGACATATCTCTACACGGTAGTAGAAGTCTACACTGTATTCCAAACCTCCGACTATGAAATTCGGAACTTCCGCTTGAAAAGCGAAGCTGATAATCAACTACCGTGCACCTTTGAACACTCGAAATAATGACATTCAATTCGAATTGCCAGAAGAAACGAATACAATTAGCCATCTCGACTGCCCGCAATATTGCTTCAATGTCCATGCCCGTCTTGGCCCTTTATCAAAAAGCACAACATCGAGCTTCTATGTCAACCAATGGTTTTCCTGATTTATTTATGAATTTGAGTAAAAGAAATATAAGAAAAATAAGACGTCTGTTTTGAGCTTGCATTTAGACGCTACTACACCAATTTTCTCCGAACAGAAAAATCCTTTTCCGAGCTTGAAAGAAATCAAATATGTATACCGTGAAGCCATAGTATCCATATAAAATAAAAAAGGTATCTAAATGTAAAAAAAAGGTGTCGCATAAAGCATAAAAACGATAAGGATTTTTTCTTGCCATACGAATCCGCTAGCTTCCAATCCCGTTGCAACGATAAGTTATAATGATGACAGGAACAGTGTTGATCTATCAGATGATCCAATGAATTCTACAAAATAATAGCGAGATAACACGTACATCTGACATAGAATGCTCGATGTATCAATGGGAAAAGGAAAAGTGATAATCTATTATCTGGCTGACAGACTTATATGCTACAGTTAAACTAAGCTTTCAACAATGAGGTCATGCATAATAACCGAAGATTTCTGGCCTTAGGATTTCAACTAACTTAAAGATCAACAGAAAACAAAGATATACATATAAAGTTAATATGTTAAGTGAAAATACTACACCCGGTTTATTATTTCGCCATGATATACGTAGACAATATGATATGGTAAAAGATGACTAAATTGACAATCCGGGAAATAATGGTAGTGTTCGGGAAAATCTCATCAAATCTCGGAATATCAGATGCCCTGGAAATGCGTCTCTCAGTGTTCCCTATTGAATCGCCCTCTCCGTATATCGAGATAAAACTGACATGCTTTAATACGGTTAAAGGAGGATATTGATATGTTTTGCTGAGACACATAGGCCTTCACCTTTTGTCGAAAATCCTGGGTCCATATTCTCACACATTTTAACAGGACAACTGCACTTATTATTCCAGCACATGTACGTATCCTTTCGTATGTATCCTATACTAAAAATGTTTGCTACAAACATAGACAAAGCAATGACTCCTAAATTACTTGTCATCCGGCCTGTAAGCTAATCCATTAATTGCTCTGTGAAACGATATGAAGTGAGAAATTTAAATGAAATAGATGCAGCCGTCCGCTCTGCGCTCATCAAACTAGAGTGAAGGAAGGAAGGGGAAGCTCTTATCAAATTAGATTTCTAAAATGTATTCAATTGTATTCGAAGAGAACAGGAAGGTTTTCACAAACAAGTCCAACAAAATCTGAACGCATGCTGTGACCTAGAACTGTAAATTTTTAAGAGCAGTGAGCCATTAATACTCAATCTAGTCCGTTTCATTATCTTTCGCTTAACCTTAAGTGCCGCTTAGCAAAGCCAGTCTATCGGGTCTTTCGTTAGGAAAAGACGCCTTGGAGACAATTCTTCGAGCATTTTGGCAATAGTTGTCAAGTCACTATGCTCTGTTCTTTGCATGTATGCCTTTTTCATTAATAATTGACACAAACTGCAAAATAAATGTCACACTTGATTTCTACAGATAAACATTGTAGATGTAACTAGTTTTTTTGCGTAACTTACGCAAGTGGAAATTAGATATGCAAGCCCAAGACTGTCCTCACTCATTTCCTAACTCAAGTCCTTCCTTCACAGATCCCATGACTGTAAGACTATCATCGCTCAGTTTCCTAACCTCGAGTCGTTGACTACATGATCCCACGACTTGAAGATTGACATGTTTGATCTATCATAATCGACATCATTGTCAAAGTATACCTGATCTCATCTTCAATCTACGGTATCTAAACGTTATCGTTTCAACCGTCCAAGGAGAAGCGCATGCTGCACTAAACTAAATATTTACAAATTATTTAAATACTCTACATTTGAATTATGATGCAAATTATATCATGCTAAAATCTCGGTATTCTAGATGCTTGCGTTTCCAATGAATTAATGATGAAATATGTGCAAACTTAATTGATCTATGGTTGATGTAAAAGCATTTCATGCATTTGAATGCATGGTGCGTTAATGCTATGTTACAATCATGAAATGGAGGCCCATTCAAGATGTTGCTCGAACTTCATCCATGCAATGAAGCTAAATATTGAGGAGACATGTTTATTTAGAATGAAGATTTTCAGAGTATTATTGATTTTGCTGTGAACAGGCTCATAACCTCTCTGCATAATTCTTGAAATAATTCATTCCAACAAATACAGTAAATGTATTTCATTGATAGTTATATGAAACAAATTTGTTTAGTAGAATGTCGATATTATAGAGCACATTTTTATCAAATTATGGAAATTTACAAGACACCAAAATTTCTATTGAAAATGCAAGACACCAACACCCTAGATTCCCCGACCGCACTCGTCCGACCTAGGAATCGAGCCGAAGTCCGCGGTGGAGACGAGGATTATTGATGAATCTATTCAATAGGCTACGCTGACGGTTCAAAAGGAATGTGAGTGAAGGCAGAAGGCATCTCTAGTGATATCGACAGCTAATTGTCCTATTATTGTTGACAGAATGCTACCGGACATTCAATGTACTGCGACAGACCTTTGTTCTCAATCCACTAGTGTGATGTAGACGAATGACATGCTGATGTGCCGTCTCGCTGCAACATGAATGCTTGTAGTATTCTGTAAATGATGTACCTTTTCCATTAATTATTGACACAAACTGCAAAATAGATGTCACAATTAGATTTCTACGGATAAACATGGTAGATGTAATGCTAATGTTCTGTGTTAGTCTCATGATAGGCAGATATCTTTGTGATTTCACGCTTAGTGATAGCTTGCACATCCCAAGATATATAATGTACAAATTTACATTTCGCCAAACCTATTGCGAAGAAACAGCAACTGCGTGACGATAGGAACAACACACTTGTGAAATAATGAACTGCAACTTTCGGGTCGACTTATCAAAAATGTCCTCTTTATTCAGAGATTTCTGTGTGCAGATAAGAGAGCGATTATGAGGCATTTGATGGGAGTGACGACATTGCTTCCTCAAACTGTTGTATTCATTCGATGTCGGCAAAGAGTCACTCTATCAGATCAAGCGGCAGAATGATCACCGAGGATCGACTGGGTGCGAGAATCCGTTAGTCTTCGCCTTGCACAAATTTTTACGAATGATGTGGCCTTTTCTGTCATGTTTGGAAAAGGACAATATCTCGGGAGTGACTTAAATCTTTGTGTGAAGGAGGGCATTATCATAAATGAGGAAGATGAACTCCTTGAAAAGAAGTGCACCTGTTTCGCTGATGAAATTCAAAAAAGAGTTTTGTCTTTCTCCCTCGACAAACATGAAATGTAAGAGTACGAAGTAGGTTGGGAGAAACAGCTGAACAAACTATGGAATTCTTCCCACTCTGTCCTTCAACTACACGCACTGGTTTTTTCCTTGAGGCGATCAGCCTTGAGTATTCGCGGTCCAGTTGTTGAATCCGCATTCGTCGATGAAGATACCATGTCACCGAATGCCTTCTCTCATGAATCATAAGACGTTTATCGCGCTCTCTTCGTTTACCTCAACGATTTTCCAGAGAGTGGACACGGATCGCAAGAGCTTCAAAGTCATCGGGCAACCATCTAAAGCGCGAGAAATTGACAACTTGTGGTGTAAAAGTGACAATTGCCATTGTAGTTTGTGATATTTATTTTGCAGTTTTCATATTAAGCATGCATACATGTCTATGTTTTGAATGGCGTCATGGAGTCATGGAAATCCGCAATTGTAAGATGCCCCGGTACCGATCCTTGATTACATAAACATAGGACAATTGCTGAGTGCATCCGTAGAAATCAGTTGTACCATTTATTTTGTTTATTTTGCAGTTCGTGTCAATAATTAGTGGAAAAGGTACAATTACAGAGCTTACAGCAACACTTTACAGTCATCAGTAATTTACATATTCTCTACTCTCACTCATCACCTTACATCCTTGCTACGAGAAGAGACTGGGATAGACTGCTTCTGCTTGATGATCGACCTCCATTTCGGCCGATCGTGCGCGTTCACTTCCTGGGCCCCAACGCGTTGGAGGTCTTCCGTGCAGATCACCAATTACATTGTGATGCAAGTCGCCAATTACGATTGTAATGAAGCAGATTACAGGAGGTCAAAAAAACAACCTAGATTTGTATGCAGACTTTTTTATTCCAGCCAGTATCCTTGAAAACCTTTGATAGTATGAGGATGGAATTAACTAAGCTTTTCATTTTGAGAAGAATTTTCAATGAAGACTAGGAACAATGCATTCAATCTTCTTCAGACAGCGGTTTTCCACCACGATACAGACTGGCAATCACATGTGCATAAAGGAATGTTTGTCTGTTACTGAAAACATATCTTTTTGATAATCATACAAAGCTGATACTAATTGAACTGAATGACGAACGAGTGGCGGTCTATCTGTGCTCTGGACGACCGACGTTCTACTACTTATGCAGCAAACGATAGAGTTATTTATTACGTACGGTCTTGCTTTTTTAAGATTTATATATAGGTAATGTACTTGACTGTAGATACGCTTGTAGCAGCAGCTTATTGCGTTCACCATCGTTCCTAATGCACCATTTTTTTAATTATGATTTTTTTGATGATTTGGTCAATATTCTAGATGTCTGACATGAAATATTGAAATGTTTATCTGCGTTATTTCGTTTTCATTGCTAAAGTTGTCTATCCGTTTAGATGCGTCTTTCATTGAAGAACGTCTCATTCTTTTTTTGTAGACCGTTGATAATTCTACTTTCCCAAGCAAAATGTTCGCTATACAACAATTTCAATTTTTTCCACGGGCCGCCATCTACATCGCTGGTCTTCTCATCCAGATAATGTTTTCAAAGGCATAGTCAGATCTCTTTCTTGCCGCGCTTCCCATTTGTGCTCGCAGGAGAATTATCTTGAGGAAAGGGATAAAGTTGTCAAAAATTTGGATGCCAATGGCTTCAGGACGGAGGAGTGTAGCCGATGGTGGAGATCACGTGAATCGCAGACAGCTGATAGTGAGGAGAAGCTAGATTTCAGAGGCTCAATACCCTACGTCCGGGGTTTTTTCAGAGCGAATCCGCGATGTCCTGAAGCCGGTTGGTGTAAACGTCGGCATGATGAAACCCATTAACACTCTGAGGAACTTTCTTGTGAAGAAGCGTCCTACTCCGGCGAAAGACTTTGGTGTGGTCGTCTCCCCTTTTGCGGATCCTCAATGTGGGTGGTCTTCTGTTGGAGAATCAGGTCGTTCATTGCCTGAGAGAAAAAGGTACACATCAAAGCAGTCAGCGATGCTGACGTCACACTCGGAAGTCGCTCGACATGTGTTTGAAAGTGACCACAGAGTAGCCTTTGAGAGGATGGAGGTAGTGGACAGGGAACCGGTATGGAAGAGAAGAGTGATAAAAGAAGCATTTTGGACTGAGAGTTATGCATCGACGAATAGAGTGCAGTTTTCTTTAAGAGCTGGAATTTTTGACTTCTTACTTTTTCCTTGTATTTTTTGATATTTCATTACTTCAATCAATCAATCAATCCTTTTACGTCCGTTTTCCAGACTCGCTGGGTTGGACGGGGTTTCTTCTGATGGCTCTTATTCACAACTCACGATCTAAAGCGTCTTCCTCCTTCAAACGGAATTTCCGCATCTCTTCTCGGACTGTGTGTCTCCACGTTTTCTTCGGCCTGCCTGATGGTCTCTTTCCTTCCACCTCCATCTCGTCCACCCTTCTCAGCCAACTGCTCTCTTAACTCCTCCTCACATGGCCAAACCAGCACAGCCTCTGCCTGTGATGACTGCCAAGATGTTCTCAATCCCCATTGCTTTTCTTAGTTCATCATTTGATCTCCTGTCCGTCAGCTTCACCCTGCACATCCATCTCAACATCCTCATCTCAGCTCTCTCCAACAACTGCTCGAGGTCTGACCGCATTGCCACGTCTCACACCCGTAGGTCATGCATTGCCTCACACACGCAGCATACACCTTTCCCTTTGTCATAAGCGAAGGGCCCTTTCATGTTAGGAAGGCAGACAGCTCCTTGAACTTCTTCCATCCGCCACGGATTCTCGTCGTCACGCCAAGTCAACACCTCCTCTTGACTCGAGCACGTCTCCAAGATAGCAGAAGTTCTCGACTTTCTCAATTGAGTCACCATCCATATCCAGTGAAGTGGTCTTGGGTTGTTGGCTTCTACTGTCGATTTTAGTAGTAGCATTTGTTTTATGTATTTTCTCTTATGTCTTATTATGGACAGTTGCGCTATCTTCCGGTTTGAATGCAAGACTACAGACCGTTTCAAAAGTAATTGCACAAAAAAGCTAGGCCATTTTCAAATGAAATTTTCGTGTTGAAGTCCTGGATCAATTTTGATAAACGATATACCTTATGTTCCATAGATTGTTTTGACATATATTTCGTTTTCATGTGTGGTCAGCTGTGGTCAGCAGACTTAAAAGTATGAATGATTGGTTAATTCGTTCACCGACACCTACAGACGATACTACGCAATACAGAAAATCAAGATTATCACCATTGAATCAGGCTTGTGTTAAGCTTTCAGATGATATATTGTTTTTCGAATTCGGACATCAATTTGTGCAACTTCATTCAATTTACACTTCCACCTAATTTTACGCCACTTTCGCGTTAACTGCACACAACTTAACAACTTCTGTTGTATTACCGCTGGTGCTTTCTAGTTTCAGCTTAAAATAATGCTGGTGCTATCAGCTCCAACAATATGTAAGTTTCATCAAAATCGGCCCATCCGTTCACTGACAAACTTTGAATTTGTATTATTCCCATAGTCAGCCATTGCGTGAGTCGTCACTTCCCTCACTTGAGGTCAGAAGAAATTCGAATCTCGGATCAGACAAGGGCTTGTCTCGTCTGTGCACTTGTTCACAGCAAACAATAGCATTTCCTTCACGTCGTAGGAATGCTAACACTTGCATTGCGTCCGATTAATGGAGCAGCTCATCAATGATGAAAAGGAGAATGAGTGACCATGGACGTCTCTATAATTGCGGCTATTATAGAGACGTCCATGGAGTGACACATGGGCCAACATGATATTGATATCTCAAATAGCATCGTGAAAGTAACAAAGCAGACAATCACTAATTACTTCATTTAATCAGGCAAGCCACGCCATTATGTTTCCTGAACCAAGTGCCTCAGCTGACCAAGTAGATCAGTTTATTGATCGACTGTCAGCATGCGATTAAATTTGATGAGAATATACAAAAGATATAAGAATATTTTGTGCTGTGCAACGATTTAGGAAACGGACTGTATGTGTACAAAGCCGCCATGAGGGCATCTTCGTCGAAAGATACGACTCCGGGGGTTGATGGCCTAGAAGTAATAGGCGACATGAAAGGTGTTGCAGGAGGAAAAGGTAAATGATGAGAAGGCCTCACTTGTGCTGAAGTGAAGTCGTCAGCCGATTCTTGTAGGCAAGCTCCTGCACTGTCGAGAGGTGTAGAAGTCACATCAGCCTCACTGGCAAGCAGTGGCATAGTAGAGCTGTGTGTAGATGTTGGAACTTCAACCGAGACCTCACCAGTCCTTGGTGGCGTAGTTAAGTCCGGAAGAGACGGAGTTAGCGATACGAAGAAAAGATCCAGGTCCTCGCCCGAAGTGGGCGGAGTTGAAGAGAGATGGAACGGTTCGTCTGTTAGTTCAGGGAACGCCTCACCAGATTGCGGTGGAGTAGGTAAGCGAGTGTTGACAACGATTGGTCTTCATCATCAGACGAGAGAAGGATCCACTCACGTGGAGGAGTTGTGGCGACCGGCGGCTGCTGGCTTGGGCGCACCGGAGCTTGGTCCCCCCCCTCTTCCTCGTCCTCGTCCAGATCTACTCGCCACGAAGCCCCGCCGTACATTGTTACGGAAGGGTTTATAGCCGTAAGTGCGCTGCGTTGGCTGTGTAGGTAGCTGGACGGGTAGTCCTGCCCGTGAATCTTGGCGATATTTTTCTATGCCGGCGGCGTAATCCCAATTATAGGCTCGTGCGATAAGCATCAATTGTGCCCGATCAGCGCCCAATTGATGTATGGTCTTAACGTCCGCAGCGGCAAGGATATCAGCTAGCGATCGTGCTTCGTGTTCGTCACGTTTGGAGAATTGAAGAGCCGCGTTGGTCTCGTCTAATGCAGTTGTGAGAGCGGCTTGTGTAACGGCGACGTTGGCAGGAGCCAATGGGTCAAATCCCACTAAGGGTGAGGCGGTCGCACCAGCTGCAGTATATGCGGCGTGTCCAGGAGAGGTTTTGACCGACGTGGCAGTAACAAAATTCGTCACTAAATCCGTTAAATCCTTGAGTTTGTCCTCTAAATCTGCAGCGGTCTTCGGCATCCCAGCCGTACTGTATACAAGAGACCTGGGATACACTAGAGCTGGACAATCGACACGATGAGCTGGGGACCAAAGTATTCGCAAACGTTATTATTCCAAAAATTGCCAATTGCCAGAACAAATCCTCATGTGCATTATATCTGTTCACTCTGTAATTTGGCCGACGGACCGTCGCGCAATTCCTTTCTGTCTGGACCTTCCAAGTGTTCTAATGAAAAATGCTGGTTCAACAGGCCTTTCGTCTGCTGTTCCAGATTGTGTAAAACTAGTTATCGTATTGAACAATTTTTTCTGTAATTCGTATATCTTGTATTTGCTTAGCTGGCTGTGGAGCCACCGCTTCTCACATCATGCAAGGTTGATGCTTATTGGCTGTTTTTCTATTGGTTAAAGTGATACTATATAAACGATAAGCACCAACCTTCCGGCGTCCCCAGCTCATCGTGTCGATTGTCCAGCTCGCAAATAAAGTAAGAGAAAAAAACTACGCACAGGCGTAGGGTGAAGGAAGCCATTTGGACAGAGAGGAAAGGAAGTTTCAATGGGAAGTTGGAGATAAGCAAAGCTTGGATAGGACTGATTGCAGCCTCATGTTAAATGTATTCCAAACCTGTGTGTATTTTATGATTAGATCTGTGGTGGAGCCCCATGCGCCAGTTACGCTGATGGGAAGTGATAGAAATGACTCAGTGACAAAATCTGACGCAAGAGGAATGAGAAACACGTATCTTGTCAATCATTCATGAAATACATCAGTCGCCTGACGATGCTTGCTCGGTGTAAGTGAAAGGCCTAGCGAAACAAACGTGTTGTTCTTGCTGTAATTATTTCGTGGGACTGTCTCAGACAATTAATTTAACTAATCAAAATGACCACGATCAATGAATTTCTGTATAATATCTTTCATATCTATTATAACTGTAAAACCGTGCAACAAATACAAGAAAAAAAAGATAATAAGCTCTATTGGAGCCTCTCGCATTTTTATGGGAATTACCATAACTGAATCTGCGAATAACTGAATTGACATTCTGCACGTTTTTATTAGACACTGAGGCTACGACTGCGTCGCGAAACGTCTGTCTCCTGTACTTTCTTTTAACATTATACTTTTACGGATAAACCACAGGGACTAGCACAAAAGGAATTTAACTAATCAAAATGACCACGATCAATGAATTTCTTGATAATACCTACGGACAGAGGTATCGTTGTGTTTTTCGTGAATGGGAGAAGGAGAAACATCGCTGTGTAATGTCAGAAGAAAAACTGCAATTTCTGGGAGAGTGTCGGAGCCAGAGATTAATTCCAACGACTTTGCTGGTGCATTTACCTAGACAAATCACAAAGAGAAGAGAGACATTATAGCTGGAGTTTGGACTACGCCTTGTCAACGAGGAAAGAAAGAGACTAAGGCGAGAACTACGACAACAACAGTGTAAAGTGCAGAGATTGAAATATTCATTGTCCATCGAATCTGAGACTGCAGAAATGAAGAAATTTACTGAAATTGTGACATCGTCTTCTGAAAAACTTCGTTGCAAGGTAAGGGATGCACATAGCAAGAGGTTGCATCAGTTAGCGGTTAGATCGGGAAGGATTCGGGTAGAGGAGGAAGTAGGCAAGAAGTGGAAGGAAAGGTTAGTAGTGGATTTGAGTTCAAAAGGCATTACAAGCGAGGAAAGAAAGCCGTTGGAGCTAGGTCTCAATTTTGAAGTGAAACGGGTAAGGATTGATATTGATGAGTTTATAGCTTGGATAGAGGCCAGTATAAGAGAAGAAAAAGACGAGACAAAGAAAGAGGAGATCAGATATGAAGTCATGGGTAGTTTGAAAAAAGTTTTGAAGGGCAATCAAAGAAAGAAAAGTAATCTCAGCATTGCGGAAAGGAAGGCATTGAGGAGCTTAAAGGACTCGGTAAAAAATAAGGAAATAAGGATAATGCAGGCAGATAAAGGAAATATGAACATCATTATCAGAGGAAGATTCTAGATATCCTGGAAGATGGGAACTATGAGAAAGTTAAGAAGGATCCTTGGAAGACTGTGAGGAAGGATGTGATGTGCAAACTCAGAGAGATGGCGTCGGCTGGGGAAATAGAAGAAGAAGAGATCAAGAAGTTGTCACCAGCAACTTACAGCATGCCGTACATATTTGGACTACCAAAAGTACATAAAGAAGACTATCCTGTCAGACCAGTGGTTTGCACTAGAGGGAGCCTTACGCAGAGTATAGCCAAACGCCTAGCCATCATTCTGAATTACTATAAACGAGACATAGAAAGCCATGTCAAGGATACAGAAGATTTATGCAACAAGGTTAAATGTATTCCAAACCTGTGTGCATTTTATGATATCTGGTTTGGTTCTCATGCTTTCTAATCGTGTCACACAACAGCGTGTCATGCATCATTCGAGAGCTTGCATTCTCAGCTTTAAAATGAGCTATGATGGACTTGCATCCGCTGTTGTATTTGCTGAGCGGTGCTCAAAATGTGAAAATCTCACTATTTACAAATTGCAATTTTTCTATAAGAAAACATGTGAGTATGATGATGAATCAGGCACGGGAAGAACGAGCATTTTCTGAACTTTTTTTGATAAACTAGTCATCGAAATCAGTGAACTAGGAAAAAATTAGTGATATTGTGAACGTATCACAAAATCATAAGCCTAGTGACTGAAAATGTTATATTCTCACTTGTTCATCAAAAATGTTGATGTTTGGTATCTTAAGAATCCTTGTGATTTAAGGAATGCGAATATGGAAGTATTATTCAAATTAGTTCTATAGCTCTTTTTTAAACTTGTTCAATATTTTTCCTCGTTACCGCTAAAGTACATAAACAATCAAGGTAAACAATCTGCATTCGTGGTCAGAGAACAAAGACATGCCTTCGCAAATTGCTTCGCTTTGCACCTTCGTTCACATGCATGTTGTTACCACGTGGCCTAACCAACGTAGTCTTTCCTAATGCTGTCATTCGATTTCCTGTCTGGTAGTCTGACACAACACATCCACCTTAGCATTCGTATCTCTACGCGCTCAAGCATCTTCCCATGGGATGAAAGCAGCGACCATGACTCGCAACAATAAAGCAAAGCTTGTCGCACACAGGTTCCATACACACAACCCTTGGAGCTCATGGAATTTACACCATCCACATCTTATTCTTGACACTACTGCCGACTCAATACTTCCAGAGTTATCGAGAACGTCCCCAAGATAGGAGGAGCTGTCCACACACACAAGGCGAGCTCCTTCCAAGTCAACACACTCCGCAGTCGATTCGACATCCATGTGTGGCCCTGATACGCATGCTGGGCAAACGAAGTTGGTAGCTCTGCTCAGGTCTCCCTTCACTTCGCTGCATCTCGCATGCACCCACTTCGCACACGAAGTACACCGAATGCAGTTGCTTTCGATTCCAGCACCACATACCCTACATGGCCATTTCGCTGCTAGGTATTTCCTTTCTATCCTATCCCTTGTTCCACTAACCAGTACTTTGCCTTTCCTGTGTTCATCTTCAGACCTTTCGTCGACAGACTCGTTTCCCAGGCGGTAATCTATTCTTGGAGTTCACTCTCAGTCGCAAGCCATAAGCAGAGGATCATCAGAATGCAATAGTTCGTAGGGCAAACCTTTTCTTACAGAACTGAAAACAGCATTGATGACGATGGCAAAGAGTAAAGGACTCAGCACAGAGCCCTGGCGCACACCAACATTGACCCGGAAGCTGTCGCAATCTCCGTAGACGCACCATAGTAGAGTGGCATGATAGCTTTGACAAGCCATTCCTCCACACAACTCTTTCTGAGCGACCATCGCAGAACTTCCCTTGGAACTGTATCAAAAGCTTTTTCCAAGTCGGCAAAAACCATAAACACCTTCTTGCGCTTGGCATTATGATTCTCAACGATTTGCCGTGTGATAAAAACAGGATCTGTCGTGCTTCTTCTGGGCATGAAACCAAACTACATATCATCTAAGGATATTTGGCGACGCAACCTCTGTTTTATAACACGTTCAAACACTTTCATTGCATGATCCGGTAACTTGATCGCTCTGTAGGACTCACACAACAACAAATCTCCTTTACCTTTGTAGATCGGGATGAGAATACTTCTACGCCAATCCTGCGGGATTCGCTCATCGCGGATGTCAAGTTGAACAACGTCAGCCATCTGATCGAGGCTTCCTTGCTATGCAGAAACATTTCGTTCACGATGTCAGGCGGGGCTGGAGACGTTTTCTTCTTGGTGGCAGTTAGGGCAGTCAAAACTTAATCTTCCGTCATGTTATAGATTGGGCCTTCTACGTTTAGACAGTTGGTTCCTTATGTAATGATCTACTTTTAGAAAGAGTTCCAATTTTAGGATATGCATGAGTTGTTTTAGTAAACCGCGTGTAGAGGGCCTAAGACCTGACGAAAGACAGCATGAAAGTTCCGTTATACCTTTTTGAGATATAGATTCACAAGCCTACTAATGGTCCAAGAACGAGTAAGACATTCGGCCTATAGCTGTGGGAGAAGTTTTACGTCGAATTGCTAGCAAATGTGTTTGTGATCTGATTTCAAGTAACTCCAGGCAACATTTTGAACCTCTGCAGTTTGGAGTCTCCTGTCCATCAGGTATGGAAAAAGTGATCCACTGGCTTCGATCAGTGACTTCTTTACATTGGAATGATGATAACTTGTGTTTGCAAGACTGATTTTCGTAATGCGTTCAATATTATCTCCAGACAATGAGTTCTAAGTCTATGCGACCATTATTTTCCTGAACTGTGTTCATGGGTTTCTTATAGCTATGGCAAGCATCCCTATCTTTTTCACCCAATGGGAATGCTGACTTCAATGACTAGCGTGCAGCAAGGGGACCTGTTAGATACTTTTTTGTTCTCAATAGTTCTCCATGAAGTGGTGACGCAGATATGTGCTGACGATAGCTTAAGATTTCATGTCTGGTACTTGGACGACGGTGTAATTTGTGGAGACAAAAACACCATCAAGAACATCATTCGAATATTGATAAGAAATATTCAATTTAACAACACAAGAGACAAGATCTTTGTTATGGAAGAAATCTTTTAATTTTGAAGTTTTGTATCCAACTTTTATTTCAGACTTTTAAAGACAGTTCAATTTTAGATTGTAGCTCTTCTTTTGAGCCTTCCTGAATGAATGGAATGGACCATTGGACTTTAATTTTATCTTTTTTTCAGAATTGCAACTGAAGGTCATGCATGACCTTGACTCGATTGTGAACAGATGTAAATTTACATATAATATGTGAATTTTATGCGATTTTGTAACTAACCGCTGAGGATGATTCAAAACAACTGAATCGAAACTAGTCCGGAACTAGTCAGATTGTGAACGAGAGATGAAGACAGTAAAATATTGATCCAGTCACATAATCCTCTAGCTGAACAGGAGATCAGTCGAGTGCGGTCAAGCTGGTCAACGGTGAGTAAGAGTGAATTGCACAATTGTTTATAAAGAGGAAATGTCCACGAATACGACTTCTGTTAATATAGAAATTGAAGTGGAAATGAAGGGGCAAGACACTGTGAGAACCAGTGATTTAATGCTGCCTCGTGCATCTTTACTTCTTGGATTTCTCATTCACTAGAAATTCGTCGACAAGAGGAATCCGAAGCACAGAGAGACGATACAAAGGCTGAGGCAGCTATAAAGTTTGAGGATGAGATGCCAAGCCACTAAGTTTCGCAGGGAGAATAATTTGCCGCTGTTGGTCATCGCTTAAATCAGGGGTTCCCAACCTGGGATACGCGTACCCCTCAGGGGTACGTGACGGACTTTTGAGGGATATGGGAGATTTATAATAATTCATTTTCACTTTCAGAACTTTCCTGTTCATGAGTCAGTTGAACTGTTAACTTTCTGCTCATTCCGCATTGGATTGTCATCATATGGCCTTGAAGCAACCTTTGCTAATTAGCGACCATCAACTCGACCACATACATAAGCGAATCCGGATTCTCCACCATAGTAATGATTAAAAGCAAACAAAGAGCTCGTTTGATGTTGGGGCACGACTTTCGCTGCACTTGTTACATTTTTACATTTTTTTACTTTTTACATCCTTACTTGTTACACAAGCGCATAAAATTTTCGCCTACGCCTATTTTTGTGCTATAAGATTACGAATTTCGTATATTTCTACCCGCAATTAGATTTTAGTATGATTGAATTCTTGCTATTTTTATATGTATAGGTGAGGGTACGTGGAATAATGAGAAATTCTATAATTTTTTATTTTGGGGTACGCAGCATGAAAAGTTGGAAACCACTGGCTTAAATCTACATTTAAGATGGAAGACAGCGTATGCATCATAGAATTATCAACTCTTTGGAGCATATCAATTCGATTAAACGCATGGGAAGTTCGCAATACATTAAGAAGTTAAGGGACATCAAAACAGTTGCGCAGTAGGTAAACTGCATCATGACATGACAAACTTCAAGCGGGAACACAAAACCTCAAAGGTGCGATGGAATCCAATAATCAACGCCTCGAGCAACTGTTCACCTAAGGCTGCTCCTAATAATAATATTATAATTATTTTTATTCCATCGGCCAGTTTTGCACCTCATATCCACCGCAACATCTTCATCCTCCTAAAATAAGATTGCTCTCGATTTTAATCGGTTTTATAGAGTTTTTAACTCATAAACACTGATAATACGAATCACGGATTTAGCGCACTAATGTAGCATTCCCTTGGAATTCATTGTGAGCGTGTTACACTGTGCTTGACTGGTACTTGATCTCTAGATATTCATCCCGTTAAGCGTTGGAGATTTAACTCACAGAAAGAGAGAGTGTGTGTGTGTGTGTGTATGTGTGAGTGAGAGAGAGGGTGAGTGAGTGTGTGAGAGAGAAGGTGAATGAGTGAGTGTGTGTGTGTGAATGATAGATATACATGTACAGATCGACAAAAATTTGGCAGTCGATTAACAATCCAAATAATGAGAATAAATTGGATTCATTACTAACAAGCACTACTTCACGGATTGTCAGTCTCATACAATTCCAACTCTACGCATGTCCGTTGAAACATAAATGAAACTCACCTTGTATTCTTCACATAAAAACGCTAGATTAAAATTTCCTATTTCGATCCCTGTATATGCAGCTTGAAGAAGATTAATGAAACTCGCCTTTCTGAAAAAATTGAAATATTATCAGGGAGAGAATAGCTCACGTAATAATAAGTTTCTAATCTGTCTTACGCGGCTTTCATTTAATACAGGCAACATACATAGAGCTATACGTTAACTTACTCGGATGGCACACCTTGAACGTCTCTATTACAATACTCATTAAGTTCATTGACAATTCCAAACCCATTCTAAACAGTCACCGAATATTATACAGCGTCAACTCGACAGCTACTGTATAGAGCACTGCACTACTTACTGCTAAACAATGGATATTTCAAATTAAAATTTAGGATAGTATAGTCAGAATTTGATTTTGTTTCTGGTCACAACTTGATGTCATCTTTCCATCAACTTGATTCACAACGGGCTCTGAAGAACATCGAGATTCCGGGAGGACGGTTCGGCCTCTATTGCTTAATGTATAACATATTCGGCGTGTGAGAACTTTCCGTTAGTGATACATATTTATTCACTTTTTAAAACAGGCCATAAATGTGACGGTTCAAAGAGCAAAATTCAAATATTTTTTGGAAAAGTGTGAAAGTATGCTAAAACGAAAAGTCAGGATGGCTTAGCTCACGTGGAGGTCACAAGCACCACAGCAGAAATGCGACAGTTGGGGGGACCGCTTAGACTTAAGTAAGAACACTCGTATAATAAATAGTACATAAACTAGAATAAAATCATAACAGTTGAAAATCCTATTACATAACTTGAACAAATAGAAGTAAAATAGAAAACAGAGGATATCGAGAAAATTATCGGCATCAAAGACGAAGCAAGGAGCCTCATAGTCAAGAGAAAGAAGGCCACAGAAAGATGGAGGCAATACTTTATGAAAAGTTCCTGCACGAGTCTATTCCAGCAGCCGATTATGTACAGGGAGCTATTCAGTCCATAACAGCAAATGAGGTAAATGCAGCTCTGCGAACTATGAAAGCAGGCGCATCAGCCGGACCCGACGACATTGCCGCCGAGGTCTGGAAATCAAAACTATGGCATCCTGCAGAATGGCTGGCGAGCTTCAATAAAATAGTTTCTGAAAGAAAGATGCCGTCAATATGGAAAGATAGAGTGGCAATACCAATTTGGAAGAAGAAAGGCAATTCAGCGGAATGCAGCAATTACCGTCCCATCAGGCTGCTGGTGCATACCATGAAGATCCTGGAGCATGTAATCGAGCGCATACTGAGAGGAATCGTCACGCTGTCTAAAAATCAGTGCAGATTCGTACATATTGCTTTCTTGATTTGGGAAAGTCTTTTGACCGAGGACTTTCAAGAATGAAGTAAGCGCTCGCATCAGCATTGCTTGGTACAAATGGCGCAGCTGCATCGGCGTCCTACATGCATGTGACCGCAAGATCAATGGCCATCTGAAGTCCAAGATTTACAGGACAGTTGTGTGACCTGTTGCCATCTACAGTTCCGAGTGTTGGCCCATCGCGAAAGAATCGGAGCAGAAATTGGCCGTCATGGAGACAAAGATGCTGCGCAGAATTGCCGTTGTCACACAGCGCGACCACATCTGTAGCGAAGACATGCGGAAACGTCACAGCGTAGCGCCGATAACGGAGAAAATGCGAGAATGCCGATTGAAATGGTACGGCCATTTCCTACGTGCCAGCAAACAGCCAACACGCGTAACACATGAAGCAACAGCCAAGAATGCGTTTAATCTCAACGTCCCTACGAGAAGACCAACAGGCCGGCCACAGCAGCGATGGATCGACGCCATTTACCAAAACCTGATAGCGACAGGTCTTCATCCGGACCAAACCAACAACCGACAGAAAAGGAGACAACTAACCAGGAGAGCGGACCATGCAGTAACACGGAACTCAACGCTAACGCCGAAGAAGAAGAAATTAACTTGAACAAATACAGATACAGTTTTTAGTACGTTGAAATAAAGCAATTCATAGTATATTATAAAAAAACTTGGTTTGATATCTAATTAATGAAGAAGACATTTGAATAGCATTATATTCAACAGATCTTTGTATAACCTACAAATATATATATATATATATTTGTGAAAATGGCTCAATCAAGATAAATAAATGTATTTTCACAAATTTTCGTGATTGCAACTGCAATACGTCATCAGGTAATAGAAAGATTACAAAACATTATTTTGAAATTTATATGAAAATGATGAAACTATGCTAATATAGTCCTGTGTACCTTATGTGCTGATAAAAGAATATAAAAATGTAGCTATCCTAATTACACTAACTGTTGACGAAGTTGAACATAGATATTATCAAAATCAATATGGCGATTGATAGAGTTATTATTGGAGTACCATGCTTCCATAAATTGTCGTCCATGGCGATGTTGAGATGTATTCTAACTTTTGGTTTGTTCCCAGTTAAAATGATGACCTGTTTCTTGAATGTGTGCTGAAATTTGTGATCTCGGATCAATTCTTCTTACTGCCAGCTTGTGTTCATGAATGGAGTCTTCAGTTGTTTGCTTGTTTGTCCAATGTATTCTGAATTGCAATTTGGCATGGCATTTTATATATTGCGTTGCGTTTATCTAAATCTGATTTCCTACGTTTTGGTTTACTAAATACTGAGCGAATTGTGTTTGTTGGTTGATGAGCGATGTTGATGCTATGTTGACGAAATTTTCGGGCCACTGTTTCTGATATACCTCGTACATAAGGCAATGCAAAAAATGTGTCTTTATGAGAAGAGTGTGTCTTATTACTTTGATTAACAGTTTGTTGTTTTGATTTCAGTTCTTCCCAAAGTCTTGAAACAAAAGATTTCGGATAACAATTATCCTTAAAAAGTTGATATAAATGCAGGATTTCATCGTCCTTAGATTGTTCTGCATTGCAGTGTGATGTGACTCTTTGAAATAAAGTTCTTACTGAGTTCTTTTTGTGAACAGCTCGGTGATTGCTGTCAAATCGAAGAATGCATCCAGCGTAAGCCTTCTTTCTAAATACAGAAGTATTCAAAGATCCGTCGATTGAACGCGTGATTAAAACGTCTAGGAATGCAATTTTATTGGACTTTTAAATTTCATGTGTGAACTTCAGATTTGGATGAAAGGAATTGAGTATGTTAAGCATTTGTTGAACGAAATTTTTCTTTATGATTGCAAATGTGTCATCAACATATCGAATCCAAAATTTTGGTTGCAAAGTGGAAAATACAGACGATTCAAGTTTTTGTATGACTAATTCTGCAAGAAATCCAGAAATTGGTGATCCCATAGGAGTGCCTTTGATCTGTTCAAAATATTCTTCTTTGTATGAGAAAAAAGTATCCAAACAAAGAGAGAGAAGAGAAAGTATAACTTCTTTCGGAATTGAAAGACTGTTGATATCAAGTTTTTCAGAAACACAAGATTTTGCAAGATCTAGTGGAATAGATGGATGTAGAGATACCACATCAAAGCTAACCATTAGCTCGTCTTCTTCAATTGTCATTGAATTCAATTGCTTTAGAAATTGCATTGAATTTTTCACTGAAAATTGATATGGTTGGGATAAATGTTTAAGTTTTTGGTAAAGCCACTTTGCGAGGAAATACGTTGGAGTGTCAATCAGAGAGACAACTGGACGTAATGGAGCACATTATTCTTGTGAAGTTTTGGTAAACCATATATTTCTGCTATGTGCGTTTCTTTAGCTGACATGAATATTTGATCTTCTTTCTTGATGATATTTTTGTTGCATAGTATTTTTAGACTCTTCTCAATCTTTGCAATTTGGGATTTGGTAGGGTCATTGTCTAATCGCTTGTAGCTAATCACATCGGAGAGAATGTCTTTCATTTTGGAATCATGATCAAATCGATTCAAAATTGCTGTGGCGCCACCTCTGTCAGCAGGTAGAATAACTATTGAATCATCTTGTTTAAGCTGCCTTAGAGCTTTCTGTTCTTGAAAAGATAAAATATTATTTTTTGATTTGTTTTTTATCATACTGGTGATGCAATTTCGAATGGAACTTTTGTCTTCTGGGTTTAGAGAAGATGATGCAATTATATATTCAGCTTCCGAGAGGAATCTGACATTGTTGGCATCTTTTGTGTTGAAGGATAATCCCTTTTGTAAGACATGAATATCTGTTTCAGACAAGATTTTATTTGATATATTCACAATATGGTTGCTTTCATTTTCTGTTTTTGGAAGAAGTTTATTGAGCTTATATGACAGTTTTTCTTTCTTCTTTTTCATCAAGCATATGCCAGAAACTACAATCTCTTCTTCTAGACAAGTAAAGTCATTTTGGCGAAGTAGTTTAGAACAGTCTTCTCTGAGATTCTTAGCAATATTAAAATTTCTTTCTAATCTGTAATGAGCGTCTTATATTAATATATATATATATATATATATGTATCATGTATCTTGTCATTATATATATATAAAGAAAAAATATGCATTCTATTAAAACGTAATATTCCGCAATAATATACATTTACATCGATTATGAACTCCAATAATTCAAAACAAAGAGACATCATAAAATGAAATGCAAATTTGATCGATCATCTCGAGTTGTTTCACCGTTCACCGATGAACTGGTCTATACGACTGAATTATGTGCGAGCATTCCGTTTGGTTGTCAAACAATTACAATGCATGAGCTATCACAGCATCAGTTGTTCGTCAAGTATATACATATTTTAACACTTGCTGCCAGAGATATTTCATGAAAGAAATGATTTAAATTGGAAAATACTGTCCGCATTACCGGTTGTGGGGAAGGTTGGGTGACGAATTCTATATCATCATTACTTGTGCTACTTGTGGTAGCTAGCAAATTGTCATTTGGAGGAGGTGATGAAGGTAGAGGCAGAGGCGGAGGAGTAATTTGAACTGCCTAACTAATTCCCGGAAGCATGGAGGGCGAAAAACGATCAAGGACAAGACTTCTTCCGTACAAATCAAATGTACGATAGATGTCAAGCTATTCGACGCCAATCAAAAGCCGCTGCTAATGGACGACTAGGGCTTCGAGTATGTTCATGTCTGATTCTTGTTCATGGAGTGTACATGGGTGACCATGGTTGCAAGCTGGAAATACTTGCGTCTACAATTGGCGGAGAACCATATTATGTTCACGCCCGAACGATGGACTCCGGAGACGTGCCTGTTCCTCCCGCCCACTCCCCTATACCGGAACCGGAAGCAGAATCAATCACACCTCCAAAGATGGAGGAGCTGGATATGTCAATAGAGGAGAGTCTCAAGCAGCCTACCACACGAAGCAATAGCAGAAGCAACAGCAGCGGCTCCGACAACCAACAAGAAACGAAAGTGCAAGCCCCCCAAGAGGAAAGCGGTCAACTTACAGCTTGATGGTGAGCAGCCGCAAGGCAAGCACACCCGGGAGCTGTTGCTAGAGTACACGCAGGAGGACGTACCATGCCAATTTCGAGTGCTGGATGAGAAATAGGCCCATTTCCAATGTTTGGCTAGAATCTGGACCAAACAATACAATGAAATTGGTGGCCATTGATTTGACTTCTAAAACCAGGAAGCCATCTTACAAGGCAAACATGCTGCACGTGAGCAGCAATAAAACTAAATTCAACGGGACCGTGTTGGCTTTAGCAAATTAAGTTTTTGCTCACTATCTCGGTTAGCGGATCTAAGTGCGCTTGGAAGGCGGTGGAGAGCTACCATCATGGTTTCATTTTTAACACCAGTAGACCTATAGTCCGGCAGCCAGAACGAGTTTCTGCAGGAAACGAGGCCGAAAGTGAGACTTTCAGAGAATGATATACACACTATGCCTACTGCGAATCGGCACGTCTGCCGACTTCTAGTGAGTTCCTCTTCTTGTCAGACACGATCAAAGAAAAACACATGTAAATCCAATGGGACGCAGATTGCAATTTTTGGCTAAAATGAAATTTTGTATGTTTTCTCTGATTAAAAGAAAAGTACCAAGCCCAGAGTCATAATTTTTGACATGGAATGTCTTCAGGTCATTTCCATTCATCTTTATACATCCCTGTCTATATAGCTAAGCGAATTTAGATTTGGCGAGCCTCTTAATGTCGGTAAACACAAACATTTTGAGCTACTTTATCCACATTCAACCACATTCTCACATGCAATGTCGATCGGAAGCATGATAATAGCACATGCACATAATAAGAAATGACCTGAAGACATTCCATGTCAAAAATTATGACTCTGAGCTTAGTACTTTTCGTTTAATCAGAGAAAACATACAAAATTTCATTTTAGCCAAAAATTGCAATCTGCGTCCCATTGGATTTACATGTGTTTTTCTTTGATCCTGTCTGACAAGAAGAGGAACTCACTAGAAGTCGGCAGACGTGCCGATTCGTAGTAGTCATAGTGTGTACATCATTCTCTGAAAGTCTCACTTTCGGCCTCGTTCCCTGCAGAAACTCGCTCTGGCTGCCGGACTACTAGGTTTGTTTAAGAATCTAAAAATTAGCTACATCATTAGTGTTTGTCTCAACAGTTTAGGCTAGAAGACTGATTAAATGAGAAGACAGATCACTTATGAAAGAAATAAAAATTACGAGTACGTCTCACAACTTTTAAACAACAATCCTTCCGGTTTAATTAATTGAAAGTGATAATCATTTAACTAGTATTGAAAACTGTTAAAATGGACATTCTTTCTCCGACCTCGACCTCGATTGAAATTCGTGCAGTCAAGGTCGAGTTTCAGCCATCGAGGTTGGTAATGTTAAATGTATGTTTTAAATGAAAATGTAATTGATTCAAATTAATGAAAAACTACAAGAACACAAGAAAATTATTTTGAGATCGAGCATACCAGGTATACAACATTTGTTATAATGAATAAGATACTAGTACTACACATGATATTCAACTACATTTTTTTGCCGGCTTACGACATAAGTCTATACTTCAACTTCGAACAAAAGTATCGTGAGTATGTTATACATTCACAATGAAATTCCATCATGCATGAGCCCAAGATTCAACTATTCTCTAAGTCGCCAGTAACGTTGGCATAGTAAGGGAATCAAGGAATTGATCGATCGCAGATCATAAGTAGATGCAACAAGAAAATATTCTAAAATAAAAATGAAAATCTTTAGCGACTGATAGCTTTTACAGTTAGATTTAGTCAACAAAAATCATTCAAAAATCAAAAAGGAAGTTTTAATGAAATTCCAAGATATATTTAGAAATTCCAGACTTTCAAGGACCATCTTGACTTCCAGGATATTCCAGAACATTTCAAGGGCGTAGGAATCCTGTCAGATCAGTGTTTGCGGCGCCTGCCCTTCAGCCCTTGATGTGAGGAGTAATCAACAGGCCAATCTAAGGAGAGTCCTCGTTCAGAGGCACTGCAGACGCGAGCCTCCATTACGAGCTATGTAGCCTACTAGCCAACCTAGACGTGACAAGCAATGATGTCTACTTCCAGAACTTTTTTACGAGTCTACATCAGCTAAAGTCCCGGCCTCCACATCCACCGGGTATCTTCAATCTCCTGAACTACGAGCACATTGTGGTATTTATTCGCTCATCACTGAACTGCTATGCCGATTATACCAGATAATCGCGACTCGCCGGGGCTCTCGAAAACTTCATCTGCTTTGTGTGCCGTCCAGGTGGAATACTTAACAGATGGAGCGAACCACTGTTCTGAAGCGGGAAAACAAGCTATAGAAACGGTCTTTTGCACATGTGCGGTAAAACATGGAATTGGAGCTCAAATGTCTATGCAAACTGCACACGACTGGCATTGATCTTGTTTGACATTTGCAGCATGCACCGCAGAAGGAATCTGACGACAAGCCGGAAAAGCTGTCGTGGAGTCAGCAACGCAACTTTCATGAAGGCCCTCGCAAAGTTGAGACGCGGATGAACCGGCGCAAAAGTGGGAAGAGGAGGATATCGCCAAGGATGCATTCATGCTGAAGGTTGTGTCAAAGTTCGCCAACTCCGCCGGAACAGCCTGACACCGCAGGAGAAGTGACTACTCACAAACATACCCTGCGCCGGCTGGTCAGGGAAACTGTTTAGTTAAAACACAGGCTTCCTCTCTGCCACACTGCAGAGTGCAGAGTAGTTGGCAGTCTGGTGAGCGGAGCAAGGAAATAGATGACGCACGACTCAGCGAATGACAGCTGACGGCGGTGGCGAGATGCATCTCCGACTGAAATGTGATCTCACGATGTGTATAACAAGTCCGTCACACAAAGGCAAGACACACATCACGGGGCAAATGGTTGACCATCAAGTGGAGTTCCTAGCAGCTTGGTCAACAGGATCCCACGTCCCAGATGATGATGTAGAAAAGTCTGTAAATGCACAAACTTCAACCGCTCACGCCAACACCTCCAGAAGCGGCTGTATCAGCTACACAGCATTACTTGCGTGTGTGCGCTGATCCTTCCCAATATGCCGACCCACATCAACAGATGAGATGTCATGACGGCAGGCTGGAAGATGTTAAACAGTGGAAGGAGAAACCTCGTGATGACATCTCCCTCAGCACTCCCTAACCCTACTGGAACCGCGCACTGGCCCTATTCAATCAGGCGACCTTAGTCTCTATGCAGTGCAATGACCGCGGTGAGTTTCTGGAGGGTGCGTCTCCAATCATAGGCTGACGTGCTGAAGTTCTTACTTAGCATGCTGCTCGGGATCGTCAAAGGCAATTTATCCCAACTGGCTGGGCAGTTTCTGAAGGGGATGAAGGAGCACAACATCCCGCGCATGATGCTGAACCGGTATAATATAGAGGTGAACAAGATGGGAGAGCCGGTGCATGCGCTGGTTGCTATTACTAGGCAATCCCCGCCCCGTGCTCGATCGATCTAGGCTGCTTGCAAAGTGACTCCTAAGGCGGCAAGGACAGTAGCGGCAGCAGCGAAGAAGAAAGTCGCAAATGACGATCTATTCACGAAACCCCCAATCACCAAATTCTGTACAATAGTTCCTCTACAGCCAAATGCTGTAGTAAATGTTTTGCATCATCACTTTCCGCAATGACTTTACGTCCGATCCGAATTCCGAACTACTATCGTACATGGATGATGAAAATCAGAAGTTAAAGCGAATGAATTATGCCGTTATCAGTGCTCCCGAATATTTCTTTGATCATGAATTCGAGACCGACGCTAAGATAATGGGTGAAGAATATTAATAACAGAACAGAATACGTAATAAATAAATAATAAAGCAGGAATGACTAGCGTGCATTTTCCGTTGTTTATGAGAAGTCTTGATACACGAAATATGATATATAGATACTCACTCTGTTAACTAGAAATTCGATTTCCTCCTACAGGTTTTAAGTAGGCTTATTAGGAAAGAAAAAAATAATCTCCTGCTAAATTTCATTTCAATTTTATTTGATTCCTCAATGAAGCAAGACAAGTTCATCAACCAGACTATAAAATCCTATCTATGTTTCCATCATTTTCCTTTCGAAATGAAGCGAAAAATGCACAATTATTGAAGGGATTTTATTTTTTTCTTTCTCGACAGTTCAGATCACTCAGTAGGGCCTTATGTGTAATAAAAGAACACGTTGAGGTAACATAAAAGTGGCTCTAAGACAGGCAAAAACATATCTTAATAGAGCAGCATTTAAAAGTTGCATCAACTAGTCGATTCGCGTCTGAATCGAGGCATTAAATGTGACAATATTTTCCCTTATTCATCTGTCTGACTGATTTCCATATGTAGGCTTATGGATTCTACAACCGCGTTCAAATTGCTTTAACCCTTTAATAATGAAATAGTTTAGACTGCCACATTTTGTTGGGCAGCGAATTGTGCACAATATTACTAAGTCAATTTTAGCTGCATTGTGAGACAGACACTGTTTCTATCATCGAACATAATATGCAGTTTTATTATGAATGTACCTGATTTCTGTTTGTGGCAATGCAAATAATTCATTTATCAAATCTTGAATAAATTGTAAACGTGCTATTCTTATTCTGCAGTCTTAGGATGCGAAGTGAAGCCATGTTGACGAGCAAACGATACAACATATCATCAGCTATAAATTTCGGTTCTCATATTTTTCTAAATCATATTAGTGTGTCTTTCGAGTAGCATAATTAAGTTTTCGCAGCACCAGCAAGCAATATAGAAGCACTAGGGCTTCCTTAACATCTTCTTGCCGTCCAATATTGAACAAATTTCGAAAGGGTCAGTCAATAAATAAGTTTCCCTTTCTAAATTTCTGCATTCATTGAAAATATATATTATCAAGATTTACATAGGGATAAGGTCTGTACATTTTCGATTCAAAATAAGCACCATGAGCTTCAACACACTTCCCTCAAAGTTGGAGGAGCCTCGTTATTCCACGTTCAATGGCATCTATGTCCAGATTCTCGATCGACGCCCGTACAGAAATAAGCCCGTATGAATCATAGTATGAAAAGGTATGAAAAATAGTATGATAATGCATACGTATGTGTTCACATACTGTGAAACATAGTACGTGTAGGTATGAATAACCCAAACGTATGCATTAAAATACTATGAAACACAGTATGCATAAGCATGAATAACGCATACGTATGTATTTGCATACTATGAAACACAGTACCGTATGCATAAGTATGAACCATGCATACGTATGTCTTGACATTCTATGAAACATATTATGAATAAAAATGTATTACGCATATGTATGCATTACCGTAGTATGAAACATAGTATGTAATGGCATGAACTTCGCTTACGTATGTATTGAAATTTATAACAACAATGTAGAGTTAACATTTAAGAACAACATATAAAAGATACAAAAGCAAAAAGACATCCGGACAGTTAAAAAAAGGGAAGCTTGAAGTTAAGGGAAGATATCGCTTTTAGACAGGTCAGAGGTCAAAAATAGTGTTCAGTGCATGACCTTTTGGGAGGGAACCTAGGAGGCTGTTTGCGTTGCCGATTTGAACGGCGACGCTCTGGGATTGCTGGAGGTAAGTAGCCGCCCTTCTCTCGCCAGTCGATGCAATGAGCCGCCTGCCAACAGATCTTATAAAGTTTGCAGCACTTTCACCATAGGCCCCCATAGACTCTATGCAAATCGGGGTGAAAATAAAGCGGTCTCCAATTTCGTCATATTTGTTGAGTTTGCGAGTTTCAGCGATATTCCCAACGGCTCCTGATGTCTTTGAGGCGGCTGCGATGTAGGAATCAGCAAGTGTGTGGCTACAGGTAAAGTCCCACACAAGGGCCCGGCCTCTTTCCCAATTCAAAAGGGTTATCCCATCGGGCCTCTTGTTGTCACTCCGAAATATGCCCATTGGTTCAGTGGAATTCGGCACACCTGCAGAAACTAACGCTCTTGAGATCAGGTTGTTCACTGAAGCATGTCGAAAATAGCGACCAGACGACTTCTTCATACAAGCGCGTGTTGACCGAAAATGTCTAGCTGATCACCACAAATGCATCGCTGTGCAGAACAAACAGGGGTACCAAGCCGTAAAGCGCATGCAATAGTGAACTGATCGTCGTTCATTTGAAGTCCCAAAGATCGTATGGGGTATGCATTCAGCCATTGACCAGCTTCTCTGGTCGATACTGATAACAATCTAGCTTTTCCGTAATCATTTTCAATTGAAATCAACTTTCCAAGGCAAACTTCACTCATGGGTTGATCCCAACTCTTTTGACTGGATTGAACTTTTGGCAATTCCCTTGTACAAGAAAAGTGCTTCCATAAGGAGATAGCTTTGTCTACGTTCACATCAGAAAATTGAACACAAGTTTTGTTGAGTATGCTACTCACGACATCGAAAGAACCAAAAGCTGAGGCCAAATAGGCAGAAATTGAAAGCTGTTTGGTTCCGCGAATACCGAGACCACCGTAATTGATAGGTAGGGAAGATTGCTTCCAAGCATGCTCATCAATGGATGTATTCAAAAGATCAGAGAGATTGCTTCTGATTAAACAATCGATCTTTGTGAGAATTTCACTTTCATAGCAATAACTTGTTCTCAAACAGTAAAGAAATTTTGGTATGGCGATGGCATTTTTAAGTAAAAAGAATGCCACGTGCTTTTCTAGCTTACCAAGTCTTTCACTCAAAAGTTTCAGGATGTGATATTTCTTCTCTAATATTTTGTCAATTGATTCTTTACAGAGAGATCCGCCAAGCAATTCCGCGTCTTCAAATTCGATGCATTTCAAATTTGGGATTGCATCGGAAAATTCTTTCATAACCGACGTCCGTTTGATCGAGTCAGTTTCAAGAATTAGCAGTTCGCACTTGGAGTCGTTTACTTGCAGACCAAGCTGCTCCATTTTATTGGCGATGACTTTGAAGTCGTTTAAAACAGTTGTTGGATTGCCAGCTAAAGTACCGTCATCAAGGTACCACACATTTATCTCAGACTGAAGATCAATAATGACAGAATTTATAGCAAGGCTGAATAAAAGTGGACCCAAAGGATCTCCTTGTTGAACACCTTCTAATGATGGGATGACGGACGATGAAAAATATAAATTGGACGGCAATCGGTAACATAGATCAATGTAATTGTAAATCTTGGGAATGTGTTCTTTGACCGATTTCAGCAAGACATCACGACGAACTGAGTTGAAGGCATTTTTCAAATCAACTTATAGTAGAACCTTGTCCGAATTATGAAATTGCTGAACATAATTTTGGCATGCATGAACTGCAGCCTCGCAGCCAAGCTTGACTCCAAAGCCTACTTGAGCTGGGTATAAAACTGTCCGTGCATCAGATCCAACACACATGCAACAGATCTTTGAAACTATTCTCCTCAATGTGTTTCCAACAGCAATCGGTCTGATTCCACTATCTTTCTTCTTCAAAGCGACGAGACGTGCTCCACAAAGGGTTGGCTGCATTTCACTTGGAATGGAACATTTAAGAATATTGTTGAAAAGTTCGCTGAGGGCATTCAAGAGCTGAACAGAGGAATGGTTTGTTTGATCTTTCAGCATGTCTTTGAGATGTTGTGGACGGAGGCCATCAGGACCAGCAGAGGACGAACATTTAAAACTTTGGATTGCCTTGAAAACACAGTCAGAACTGATTTGCAAATCTTCTGATGGATGGTAATCGTCAAAAGAAGTAGACGGATGCGGATTTGGGTGTCTTTCTTGCAATTGCTTCAAAGTTTCTTCATTAAATGGGGCAATGGAATCGTCTGAGCATATCAATCGAAAAGCGCCAGTTACGTCAAATTCGTCTAATTTGGCTCCAACTAAAGAAGCGAAATCGACTGTCTTGCGTTGTTTTCTCCTGTTCTTTTGCATTGGACTTTCATGTTGTGGTAGTGGTTCAGCTCTTCTCTGAAGATTAAGTTTGACAATTGACGCCAGACTAGGAGCATTTTACCTCTTCTACTTAGATAAGCAAACACTCGATGTGCAAATTGAAGCAGTGCGGACCATGATGAACATGAATTACTCAAGTTGACTTCACGTATAATCTCAGTAAACTCTTCAGCCACTTGGCATCGAGCACCTTTTGGTATTCGTTTCAACAGGCGACTGTTTGCAATCTTCAAGTCAATCGTGGTTGAAGATGTTTCATTGGTTGATGAATCGGGATTGGATATTCGTGCGTCATTTTCACTGACTTGATTTCGATGAGTTGTTTCATTGACAAATTTATTTCTCTTCAATACAGTGTCATTAGTCAAATTTGATGAGTCAGGACTAGTTGATGAGTTGTAGTATTGCCTTGCATCTTCTATCACTGAATTGATTACAGAATTCAAGTTTGGCATCCTATCATTATTACTTCCACTATTCATTTTTAGTATGAATAGGCACTCCTATTATTTTAAGGTATCAAAGCTTTTTCTATCAGAGCAGTAACCAAAAATTGCGAATTGATTTAGAAGTCAGAAGCAGCGGTTGTCCGTGTCAATGAATCTCCAATAATAATGTATCCTCATCATTATACACAGATATCATCACATCTATTCAGTATTGTTGTTAAGCTTGAACTCAAATGTAAAAAACGTATGTATTATTACATATATAAACATTATATATAAACATATATATAATATATATACATATATTATATATAAACGTATGTAACAGCACGCATGTATTAACATGCTGTGAAACATCGTCATAATTAATTATTAAAATTCATATGGTATGTTATTATATTCATATACTACGTCATTGTGCAGGAGCAATATATGGTGGATATATAGTGGTAATTTTTTCTAGTATGATGTATGATGCGTAAACCCGAATTTTGTACCCATATTCAGAGATGCTGGTGATTATCAGTCATCTACAGAGAATTGATGGGTGATATCAAACATAACTTTCGTTGAATATGCGCATTTCATTATGTTGTTGTTCAACTTCTCAATGAACGACGTACCCATTTGTATCTCAGGTCATCGGAAATAATCATTTTTCATTTGATTATCTTTGTTTAGTATTATATTACTATTATGCTAACGTATAATGACATTATTTGCAGATGACGAATTATTTCATTAGTTCAGATTCTTGTGATAGTAGTAAGAAAACGGCGAACACTCGACCGGCGCCCCCCCTCTGGAACGGCAGAGTGTCGTGGTCGGCCGCCGTGGTGCTTCGGGTCTGACTCCCCCCCTCTGGAACGACAGAGTGTCGTGGTGGTCTTGGGCGACCGCCAGGTTTTGTCTTGAGGCTATAGTGTGTGATGTTTTTCGTGCAATCTGCTGAATGTTGGGTTGTAAAATGGGTTGTTTCGAGTGGAAGGAGTGCTCGGATGTGAAAACGGAGGCCAGATTCGGATTCAGCGTGAAATTCTGCATCGGTAGGGTGAGTTTCAAGTCAATCGGCGAGAAAAAAATTTTCAACATTTTTCGAAAAAACGACAGAGTTAGAATTTGGGACGTTTTGGTGTGTAGCGCCCAAACGAAGCATCGGATGAGAAAACGGAGGCCAGATTCGGATTCAGCGTGAAATTCTGCATCGGTATGGTGAATTTGAACGCCATCGGAGAGAAAAATTTTTCGCTGACGTCCCCCCCCCCTCTGGACAGCTCGCTTCGATTTTGGCTTCCAGTGGACGGATTTTGTCGTGCCATAGCTCGTTTGAAAGCTAAGAGTGAGACAAATTCACTGAAAGAATCGGCTTGTTCCTATCTGTCTTCGTTTAGATGTGAGACGCCATTTAAGATTTTGGGACATTGACGAAAAACGACAGAGTTAGAATTTGGGACGTTTTGGGCTGTAGCTTCAAAACGAAGCATCGGATTGGAAAACGGATTTCAGATTTGGAATCAGCGTGAAATTCTCTATCTGTATGGTGAGTTTCAAGTCAATCGGCGAGAAAAAATTTTCAACATTTTTTCGAAAAAACGACAGAGTTAGAATTTGGGACGTTTTGGTGTGTAGCGCCCAAACGAAGCATCGGATGAGAAAACGGAGGCCAGATTCGGATTCAGCGTGAAATTCTGCATCGGTATGGTGAATTTGAACGCCATCGGAGAGAAAAATTTTTCGCTGACGTCCCCCCCCTCTGGACAGCTCGCTTCGATTTTGGCTTCCAGTGGACGGATTTTGTCGTGCCATAGCTCGTTTGAAAGCTAAGAGTGAGACAAATTCAGTGAAAGAAACGGCTTGTTCCTATCTGTCTTCGTTCAAAAGTTAGAGCGGTTACAAGATTTTAGGTCGGAGCTCGCTCACCTGAAAAAATCCTAAGTGTCAGAGTGACTTTGTATGGGTAAAATTTTGAAAATTTTCCAAAGTGTGGAATTTCGACCTGGGACCGTCACCAAAACATTTTTCATCAAATTTTCAAATTTCACTGACCTCCCCCCCCCTCTGGACAGCTAGCTTCAATCTTGGCTTCCAGTGGACGGATTTTGTCGTGCCATAGCTCGTTTGAAAGCTAAGAGTGAGACAAATTCAGTGAAAGAAACGACTTGTTCCTATCTGTCTTCGTTTAGATGTGAGACGCCATTTAAGATTTTGGGACATTGGCGAAAAACGACAGAGTTAGAATTTGGGAAGTTTTGGGCTGTAGCGCCAAAACGAAGGCTCGGATGGGTAAACGGAGGCCAGATTTGGAATCAGCTTGATGTTATTGTCCAATGAGGATCATCATCCAATGAGAATCAAGCATTTCTTTATAAATAGCGAGCCTTCCACAGTGAGAATCATTCCATCGTTGAATCACACGAGTGACGGACGCACATTTTCTCTCTCTAGTTCCCTGTTCTATTATCCAACTAAAATGGTAAGTCGCTACTTCCCTCCCTCTCCTCCCTTGAACGTAAACTTAATACAATCTTTTTTTCATTTTCAGGCATCTACTCCATCTGCTGCAATAGTAGGACAAAATGGCGGTCAAACGTTACAAGGTTCGCTACGGTCGGATCATCTACAACTGAGGCCAGTGGAAGAAACAACCAAGGTACATAATCCTACACCGCTACAGCGTAAATTTAAACAAGTCTTGCGTTATGATGATCATAGCGTAGTACTCCAAACGGGAATGCTCCCTTCCACGGATGTCAAGATAATGCACAATCAGTATGGGGACTACATACTGATCCCCGTGAGTCCGTACATTCGCCACCAACTTGATATTATTGAGGAGTACGTGACATTAAATATGGACATTCCTACTCCTCTTGCTCAAGAGTGGAAGGCGAGAGATGACAAGGATACTCCCTATAGAAAGATTTGGGATGGTAATCACATTTGCCTACCGGTATCACATTGGTGTACTTACTATAAGAAGGATGGAGATCATTCAATACCCATCAGATGTGATGAGCTCGGAGAAGGTACTTGGGATATCCTTTTCAAAGTGAATGGGCTATATTATGGTCGACACAAGGATAATAAAATAGCCTCTCTCTCCATGCATATGGAATCCATCCTATATATTCCAAAACCACCCAACGTGGACGACATAATTGATCAAATCCTTAACAGCAGTGGTACGAAGCGCAAGTCGGAGAAGAATGCTACATCAAAACGCAAATCAAAGAAGGAGAATTACTAGCCCTTTCCTAACTCTACCCTATGACAATTCGCTTATGTGCTTTGAGTGTCGTACGTGGTCTTATTAGATACATTTTACTTCTTCGTTGCCATCATATCATTTGTGTATTTTGTCGTGAAAAGCATCGATGTAATTCTTCATTTTGTAATATGTTATAGAACGTTTCCTTAGATGTGTAAATTTCCGTTTTAGGCTTCTATCATCATTTTTATGGATTGTGAGGGTGAACCTGTACAGGAGCTCAGTGCTATTGCTATGAACAATTGGACATATCAGATTGTTATTGTCTATCATCAACATGCCAACTGCGATCCCAATGTTGATCAATGGGCGAGAAAACACATTCATGGACTTAATCTAAAATATTTGCAAGACTATGGCTTTTCTTGTGAAAGTGCTCTTCTTATTGACTTTAAACGATGGTTAGCTGCTTTCAATGTTATACGCATCTTTTGTAATAATCCTGGTAAGGAGAGGAAAGTATTTCCCAATCTAATCATTGATGATATTTTGCTCCCGCCTTGGGATAGTAGAGTGAATCAACATTATCATGAAGTCACGAAACGTTTTAAGGATTTGTGTGTTCCTATTTTGTCTGTTCGTTGTAGTAGCTACGTTCATAACCAATGCTTCTTTCCTCCTTACCTCAACACTGCCAAAGTCCTGTATGGTTATCATTGCTCGCTGTATGATAGTTACCAGCTGTATCTATTTTATCTCTTTCAAACCACTGATTTATAATGCATGCTTGTTACCGTTATTCAATAAATGTTGCTATGAGAAGAGTTGTTGTTTTCATGCAATGGATGGGTTAGATAAAGGGCGATCATGTCTTTCTCAAACGACTGCGGAACATTACATTTTCATAGGCAAAGTTTAAAAGGAGCTGTTTCAAGATTATGTGATAAAATTTCATAAAGATGAGACCGACATCGAAGCAGTGGTCGATGATGCTAGCACTCTATTTCTAGAGTTAATGAATACATTCTCTGATAGCATTATCATGGCGCGATTAGTTGCGAAAATTAAGTTTAGTCATTTTGGAAAGGAAGAGGTGGAAAGTCGCTCTTTCCATTTTGCTTCTTACTCAATGGAAGTGGTAGATCACCCCCAAGAATTTTTTAAAAGACATATGATAAAAATTGCTGAACGTCTTAACGCATTTAACCATCATGGTAGCAGTCTAGTGATTGAAGCGATTTCAGATATTCACATTCAACTTTCCATAAAGAAAAATTGAAAATGCAGTGGTACTTGATTGTAGCACAACTGGTTTTCGAGCTATGTCTGCTCACTCTCGAAGTATATTCCTTCTGTACATGCGTCTATTATTTAGAAAGGGCTAGCAAATTCATATCTTCAAAAAGACTTGCTATAGACATCAGTAACGGTGAAACTATGTGTTGCGATGTATGTAAGCGAAAGGATGGAAATGAAAAGCGCATCTTCAAGAGATGTAAGCATGCCTTTTGTCAACGCTGTTTCATACGTAATTGCATTCAACTTTGCCAATGTAACCACTGTGATATTGCTCATTTCGAGTGTCCACTTATGTCGCAATAGTTAGTACCTATGCAAATGTGGTAAAGATAGGTTTTAGCAAAGACTAACACGGAAAATGGCGAAACGTAAAATGACGAAACGTAAAAGTCAAAAGTTTTCTTCAGCCATTCAAGCTCTCCGACGAATGAAAGCAAATCAGCGATACAATGCTATACGACATGTAAACGATAAATTCATTTGTGAAATTATTTCTCATGTGAGGAAGTTGAGGACGAAGAAATTAGCGCCAAAACAACGAAAGTTACTTAAGCGATATGCTACGAAATTGCGTTTCATCTCCAATCCTAAAGTCGCCCTTCAAAGAAAGAGGAAAACTCTAACACAAAAGGGCGGTTTCCTTTCAGCAATGCTTCCAATGATAGCTCCTGCCGTGGGCAACCTATCGGGAAATATCTTTGGCTCTAAGCGTTAATTATGCAAATGTTGAGTCTCAAAGTAATAAAATGGATTTCAGACTTCAATGTGATAAAGTTCTGACTGTATCAGGTCCATCTCATGCAGGTAAAACTGTTTTCACGCTGAATTTATTGGATAAAAGAAGGGAGTTGTTTAAGGAACCTATCAATCGAGTGATTTGGTGTTATGGTAATTTATCAACAGTCGCTGTTTCAGGAATTGCAAAGTCGCAACTTTATTCGACATTAAGGAATTATTCCAGTGGATAAACTTCAGTCTAATGATGTTGTTGTATTGGATGATTTATTAAAAGAAAGTAAGAATTCAAAAGATGTTACAGATATGTTCACTCGTGCAGCACATCATAAAAGGTGCTTTATCATCTATATCACACAAAATTTGTTTCCTGATGGAAAAGAAGCTCGTACACGAAACCTGAATACACACTATTATGCTATTTTCAAGAATCCGCGAGATAAAAGTCAATTTGAAATTTTAGCGCGACAAGTTGCACCCAGAGGATCAAAAGCCTTAATTGAAATTTTTCAAGCAGCTACTGAAAAACCATACGGTTACTTATTCATTGACTTTACGCAAGAGTGTCCGGAAGAATTTAGATTTCGAAGTGATATTTTGAAAACTCCCATGATTATCTACAAACTATGAGTTCTTATTCTCGCATGATTGTTATTCCTCAGGATGAATATGTACAATTGACTGCCATGCAGCAAGTAAAGCAACCTCTTGCAAATCAAATGTATAGGAAAGAAATAGATTATCAGCAAAATGTTCACATCAAAGATCCACATCGTGCTGTATTATTACAATCGGAAACTGTTGAGCAATTGAAAAACTTGAAGAATAAGATGCGTGACTCTGTATCGACTGCTACACCTTTAGCATCTCGCGCACATGCCATATCTCTTTTCAATAGTATTGAGCCCCATCTCAATGTAAATGATAGAGGAGAAATCATTACAGATGAAAATAAAGTGATTGATGCTTCACGTTATGAAGACTTGATTCAGTATGCGACACGTAGAAAGCGCCGTCAGGGCTATGTTCCACCTGGTTGGTCATACTTTCTTAAACTATTGAAAAAGCATAATGTGCCAAAATTTGCTTTAAATAATGAGACATTGAAAGAACTTGATTCAACAGTGGCTACTACTCCAATGCTTCAGACGATGAAAATGCCAACAAATTGGTTTAAGGCGTCACCTGCTACATCCCCTCCCACACTCACTAAGCAAACAAGAGGAAGAACTCGACGTAGATCTACATCGCCACTAAAACTGGTAAAAGGAAAACGTAAAACAGCTCCTCCCAGGAAATACATGTTCTCAGACTATTAATATGAAGCAGATGTGTTGCTTGCCATGTAATGAGCCGCCAGAGGTGAATGTCGTTGTCACTTGCACTTGCTGCGCCAGCTCTCATAATGAAACCCCTAAGCAATGTGAACACGATCGCAAAACCGCTAAAGCTAAATGCTGCATTTGTTGTAAATGTAGAAAGGCAAGAAAACAAAAAGATGAGAAGGAGGAAAAAGAGTCAGTCGTCATCGACTGAACGTTTGAAGTCAATCTATTATGATGTAAAACATCCGGCAGGATTTTCATCTATCAAGAAATTATCAAAAGCGAGTGGTCTTCCACAATCACAAGTGAAACGATGGTTAAAGGGTCAGGCTACCTATACACTCCACAAACAAGCGAAAAAGAAGTACCGCACCCGCCATTATATTGTTCATGACATCGATGAACAGTGGCAAGCAGATTTGTGTGATGTCGCCTCCATTTCAAAACATAACTCGGGTAATAATTTTATTTTAACCGTCATTGATATTTTCTCGCGTTATGCGTGGGCTCAACCTTTAAAAACTAAAGAAGGGAAAGGAGTAGCAAAAGCATTCCAAACAATTTTTCGAGAAGGTCGCAGTCCAAAAAGAATTCAGAGTGATCAAGGAAAAGAGTTTGAAAATCAGCATGTGACAAGATTATTTGAGAGGCAAGACATTGAGTTGTTTAGTGTAAAGAGTGCTTATAAAGCTGCACTCGTTGAACGTTTTAATCGCACATTAAAAAATCGCTTGTGGTGACATTTTACTGCCAACTTGACACAAAATTGGACAAAGGTTCTACAAGATACACTCCATGCCTACAATCACTCTATCCATCGTTCTATTGGACTCAGACCAGTAGATGTAAATGCTGACAATGTAGATAAAGTGCGCGAATCATTCCAACGTAAACGCACTCATGTGAAAAGTGATGTGAAAATTGGCGATAAAGTTCGTATCTCAAAAGTGAAAAGTGTTTTTGCTAAAGGGTACCTCCCGAATTGGACAGAGGAGGTATTTACAGTATCAAGGATTAATCAAAAAGACTTTCCGACCACCTACAAGTTGAAAGATTACGATAATGAAGAAATTGAGGGTAGCTTTTACCGCGATGAGATTGAGGTAGTCACTGAAAGTGAAACATATTTGGTAGAGAAAATCATTCGATGTAAAAAACGACAAGGTGAAGAATGGTGTCTTGTTAAATGGACTGGTTATCCTTCAAGTATGAACTCTTGGATGCGTCGTGCCGACATCTTTCATCTAAGTGATCGACAGTGATTCATGCAAAGTTGTAACTAACAATGTTTAGGGTTTGAGCTATGAATCCAACTGCCTCATTTTATTCACGACCCTCCTATGTAAGTGGTGGAGGACAAATTTACATCGGCGCTCGCCGCCAACGTGGAGGTACATACTTGGTGCACTGAAATCTGTTGTAGCACCTCTCATATCCAATGTCGGCAGATCTTTAAAACGAAATGTTTTAAGTAATGCCGTTGGCTTTGCTGGTGATGTTGCTAGTGATCTTTCCAGAGGTAGAAGTTTTAAGAGCAGTTTGTTGAATCGTGGGAAGGAACGCGGTTTAAAAACATTGAAGCAGACCTTTGCTGGTGTTACTCAAGGAAAGAAATCACCTAAACGAATGAATAAAGGAAGGAGGAAACATCGCGGAGCTGGTAAGGTGCGATCTTCAGTCAAAAGGCATTCACGCAAACGTCGTAGAGGCTCTAATCATTCATCAGGCGCTAAACGACGACGCTGCTATAACTTCTAATCATGGAGTGTAAAACTTCCGGTTTTTGTTTGTTCGATCAACAAGCCATACAGACAGATATTCTTAGTTCAAGTATTGTAGATTATCATCCTCGAACAGCTGAGAATGCTGGTCCCATTGAATTTGTTATTCCTGGTGGTAGTGATGACTACATAGATTTGAGTTATGCGATGCTTGCTTTGAGGTTTAGAATTCAGCAAGCAGATGGAACGGCTATTGACGATGCACATAAAGTTGGACTGAACAATTTACCATTGACTACATTACTTCGCGATGTTTCTCTAACGATTGGAGAGCAGCAGGTGGAAGGTGGTCAAAGCGATTATCCCTATAAATCATATTTCAATCATGTATCACAGTTTCATCCAGCAGCACAAAAAAGTCATATGGAAGCCATGGGATGGTACAGAGATGAAGCAGGAAAATTTGATGTTGAAACAAACAGTGGCTTTGTAAAGCGATCTGCTATGATTAAAGATAGTAGAGTATGTCAGCTATATGGTCCGCTGAATTTAGACTTCTTTAGACAGTCAAAGTTTTTACTCTGTAATACCAGCATGCGACTCAAGCTGACATTGAATAAGCCTGAATTTGCGCTGAATGCATTTGCTAAAGTTGACAATTTTAGAATTCATGTGGAAGATATTGCACTTTACATTCGTCGAGTAGTACCGAATCCAAGTGTCATTAGAGGGCATGCTGAAGGCCTTAACCGCCAAAATGCCATTTACCCCGTTCAGCATACAAAGCTTCTCACCTTTACAATTCCGAAAGATCAAAAGAGTTTCATGAAAGATGGCCTCTTTCCATCGGAAGCACCGAAGCTCCTCATGGTGGCAATGGTTGAAAATGATGCATTTAATGGTAATATAAATAAGAATCCTTTCAATTTTAAACACAATCAGTTAAGTGAAATTGCTTTACGTGTTAATGGTGTGAGTCATCCTGGTCCACCCTACAAACCAGATTTTGCTTCGGATCAATTATGCGCAGTTATGTTGATTTTATGGATGTCTTTGGCTTTTACAATACGGATGACACCAACGGACTGACTATGAAAGAGTTTAAGAGTGGATATACTGTTTATGCATTTGATTTGACTGCTGACAGCGATATTAGTGCACCCTATCGTCAAGCGAACGTGCATCATAATATTCGTTTGGATTTGACGTTCAAAAGAACACTACCTGAGACGATCAATGTATTAATTTATGCAGTCTTCGATTCAAATATTGAAATTACAAAGTATCGTGACGTGATTCTTCAGTATAATCGTTAATGAGTTGGTTGACTGCTGACGATATTAAGACTAAAGTGCAGCGTATTGCAGACGAAGCGACGTTGAAAGCTTTCGATAATGTCTATTCACTCGATACCTTACCACCTGCAGTAAATCACTATCCCATCTTTATTGTGCTAAACACTCATTCGCAGAATTTAGGCGGTGAGCATTGGAAAGGCGATCTTTGTTGGAGAAGACCGACGTGGTGAACTATTTGACTCTCTTGCTCAACCTCCAAATATACCAACACAGCAGTGGTTGAGAAAACATACGCGTCAATATCAGCGAAAATGAACGCATACTACAACATCCACTTTCATCAACGTGTGGTGCTTTTGTACTGTACTTCATCTTAAACGTTTACATGTATCTCGATTTGCATCTATTATTCAAAACTTTCATGTAATCCATCCTCTAATGAAAAAATGATTTGTAAGTTCTATCATGATTTGAAATAAAAACATCATGTTGGAAAAATCGTTTTTTATTTTACAATCCGCTGGGTACGTACATACTCATGAGATAGTCTAGGATCACATTTGCTTGTACATGAGATTTTAGTCCAGTAATGATCACTTTACTATTATGAAAGATTGCCACATGCACAGGTAACCAACAACTAATGAGAGCTGCAGGAAAAAAGTTCGGGTTCATAAACACAAATTGTAACTGCTGGTACGAATCTTCAAAAATGATAGACTGTCACTCAATTGAGTAGAGATCACCATATTGTCCACAGTCAGATTCGACATCACACACCTCTCCCTCTTCCATATCCGATGTAGTAGTCTTTGTAGCTCTAAGCGCATTGACTGCGCCGATG
>CAJQUW010000956.1:0-210595 GCA_907163375.1 Prostheceraeus crozeri | reverse complement strand
TGCTTAGCACACTAATGACAGTTTTAGTGACTAGTAGCTGCGATTTATCTTCATTGGCTTCCCTGCCTCATCGCTGGCTTCGCTGATGTATCGATAACTCTGCGTCATAGGAAATAGAACATAGAATACTTCTATCTCTGCGTACACTCGGTCTATTCAATCTACTGATGACGTTAGAGTAGCTCATGCATTCAGTCAGACACCCAAAATAGTACGCTAAAAATGTTTGATTGCATCGTTTTCAATGAATAACAATTTCCCGGATCTCCGCGTAAATTTCCCGGAAACGGAATCCCGAAATTGTGCATTATCCCGGGAAATTCCCGGGATGAGATTCCCGGGAGATACCCTAGTATATTCTACACACATTTTTTCACAATCTTTTCTCACTTATGCCCGTGGTTCTGGCCTATGCTAGCGAAATAGGGGCCACCATTCAATCAATGGGTAAATAATTGTGCCAAACATATGCACTAAACAAAAATATTCACATGTTCCTATTCCACTAATTAATCAGTACCATCTGATATTTTTGATAATTGTGGATCCCTAAGGTATTTTAATGCAGTATTTTGAAATTTCCCGTCCGAATTCTAGAAGTTTTGCGTAAGTGGAGAATTTCAGTAAAGTAAAAAGAAAAAAACAGAGTAAGCCACTCTGCCCAATACGATATTATTTTTTTCCATAAAGTTAGGGTAACAGATCATGCAAAAATTGTAAAAAAGCAAATCATAATCTAGTTTTGATAATTTCATAGAGTTAGAAGTCAAATTATACTTCCAAGAAACATTTTGAAGGCTGGATTTTACTTTCATTAATTCATCTCTGAGTTTTAGACAGCTGTGACAATTTGTTCTCCATTCGATGTAATTTCATCACATCTATCAAATTCACTTCCAGCAATCAAAAATGCTCTTGCTTATCATTTCCTACGTGTGTAGATAAGACAGCGATTGCAATGGTGATATTTAAGAGCATCTGCCGTGAAAAATAAGCCTTGCCTAGTGTTCACAATTGAATTCTATGTAAGGCTATTCAGGTTGATATATTGTCATATTGGCGCAGATTCGTAACGAAAAGCAATGTAATCAGTGCTATATATTTGCCATTATATCAGATTATTTCAGAGCAGTTTCTACAAACTCGGTTTTTCCGGTCACATGCGGCCGCAGAACATGATGTGTGGCCGGAAGGGGTCAGATTTATCAGTTCCTATTGGCTTTCATTTCAATCAACCCAAATTCAACCTTCAAGTCGACTCCGTCAACGGCTACAATTGAAAAGATTCGGGAATCACACACTGGAAGTGAAGAAAGATTCACATGTTTTGGGCACACGCTATCGTCAACAACACTATCGACTCCACAAAATACATAGGTGATCGACCGATGTAGTCACGGGTTGTTATAGCACAGATACGCTCGCAGTGAATTTCACTGACTATGCTTGTCTGCATTTTTTTTTCGTTCGTTTAGCTTGAACTAATCTACGATTCGAGATGCCTGCGAAACGAAGAAAATTTAGGGTGAAAAATCGGCGATTGAACGTGAATGGGAGAAGGACTTCTCGGTAATTGAAGATAACAAGTCATCTGTGTGGTTTAATGTGAGACCAGTCGCTGAAATTGTTCAAAAAGAACAATATTTACAGATCACTTCATAGCAAAGCATGTGCCATAAGACACGAGGAGAAAGAAGTACCCCAAAAGATCATGGGAAAAAATGATGGCAATTACCAATAAAAGTGCAGTTTTGATACTATTATGCGTATATATTATAGCGGCCAGGAACGAAACATATTGTACTTGAATTTGAGGCCGGAGAGGTTTCAAAGTTTGCGGAATCCCTGTTTTCAGAGTAATATTGAGAATACATTTCGCCTTATTAAGCAATGAAAATCGCGGGACATTGCTGTACATTATTTATGTTTTTTTCATTGCAGCCGAATATGATCTCCATGAATCTTTAAATATCGATTTGACAGCATTGCAGCAAAACGAAATTTATTCCTGAATTCATCCCAGAATAATGCACTTCAAGCAATCTTTCTTCTGCATTTTCTACTGCACTTTGTCGCTTTTTAAGAATCTTACGTCGTTTATAGGTTCGTAAATACACACAAAACAATCTTCTGGAAGCACGTAACATAGGAGGAAATAGAATACGGAAGAGGTGTCGACTCAAACAAGTAAGCAATGATCAGTGAAAACATTTATATGAAAAGATTCCAGTTTTTTGCGGAGATTACGTTCCTGCGATCTAAAGTAATATTTGATAAATTTTAAGAAGCCTTAATTCTTGCAAATTATTCCTTTGTTTATATACCTAGCGATTTGTAGCCTCTATATGAGTAGTATCGAAACCATCAGCTATTAAAAGGAATGATTTTTACTAACTGGTATCCTAATTAAGCCGAAACTAAGATGAATCATCAGTAGTAAGCAAGTGACAAACACTCGACCGGCGCCCCCCCCTCTGGAACGGTAGAGTGTCCCGTGGTCGGCCGCCGTTGTGTGGCTTCGTGGTCTGAGTCCCCCCCCCTCTGGAACGACAGAGGTTGTGGTCTGTCGTGGTGTGCCGGCCAGGTGGGTACACAACATGTTCGCTGACTCCCCCCACCCCTCTGCAACGACAGAGTTTGAGACTCGGGTGAGTTGGTCCGACCGCCTGGTTGACGTGGGCGACCGTCCAGGTTATCGTGGGCGACCGTCTAGGTTGACGTGGGCGACCGTCTAGGTTGACGTGGGCGACCGTCCTAGGTTGTCGTGGATGGTTGAATTTGAAATGGCTGCCAGATTCGGATTCAGCGTAAAATTCTGTTTCTGCATCGGTAGGGTGAGTTTCAGGCAATCGACGAGAAAAAATTTTTCTTCAAAATTTTAACAGAGTTAGAATTTGGGACGTTTTGGTGTGTAGCGCCCAAACGAAGCATCGGATGAGAAAACGGAGGCCAGATTCGGATTCAGCGTGAAATTCTGCATCGGTATGGTGAGTTTCAAGTCAATCGGAGAGAAAAAAATTTTCGCTGACGTCCCCCCCCCTCTGGACAGCTTGCTTCGATTTTGGCTTCTAGTGGACGGATTTTGTCGTGCGATAGCTCGTTTGAAAGCTAAGAGTGAGACAAATTCAGTGAAAGAATCGGCTTGTTCCTATCTGTCTTCGTTTAGATGTGAGACGCCATATAAGATTTTGGGACATTGGCGAAAAACGACAGAGTTAGAATTTGGGACGTTTTGGGTTGTAGCTTCAAAACGAAGCATCGGATTGGAAAACGGATTTCAGATTTGGAATCAGCGTGAAATTCTCTATCTGTATGGTGAGTTTCAAGTCAATCGGAGAGAAAAAATTTTCAACATTTTTCGAAAAAACGACAGAGTTAGAATTTTTGCGATGGCTGCCTACTGTAGAGCCAAAACGAAGCATCGGATGAGAAAACGGAGGCCAGATTCGGATTCAGCGTGAAATTCTGCATCGGTAGGGTGAGTTTCAAGTCAATCGGAGAGAAAAATTTTCGCTGACGTCCCCCCCCCTCTGGACAGCTTGCTTCGATTTTGGCTTCCAGTGGACGGATTTTGTCGTGCGATAGCTCGTTTGAAAGCTAAGAGTGAGACAAATTCAGTGAAAGAATCGGCTTGTTCCTATCTGTCTTCGTTTAGATGTGAGACGCCATTTAAGATTTTGGGACATTGGCGAAAAACGACAGAGTTAGAATTTGGGACGTTTTGGGTTGTAGCACCAAAACGAAGGCTCGGATGGGTAAACGGAGGCCAGATTTCGAATCAGCTTGATGTTATTGTCCAATGAGGATCATCATCCAATGAGAATCAAGCATTTCTTTATAAATAGCGAGCCTTCCACAGTGAGAATCATTCCATCGTTGAATCACACGAGTGACGGACGCACATTTTCTCTCTCTCTCTAGTTCCCTGTTCTATTATCCAACTAAAATGGTAAGTCGCTACTTCCCTCCCTCTCCTCCCTTGAACGTAAACTTAATACAATCTTTTTTCATTTTCAGGCATCTACTCCATCTGCTGCACTAGTAGGACAAAATGGCGGTCAGAATCTACAAGGTTCGCTACGGTCAGATCATCTACAACTGAGACCAGTGGAAGAAACAACCAAGGTACATAATCCTACACCGCTACAGCGTAAATTTAAAAAACAAGCCTTGCGTTATGATGATCATAGCGTAGTACTCCAAACGGGAATGCTCCCTTCCACGGATGTCAAGATAATGCACAATCAGTATGGGGACTACATACTGATCCCCGTGAGTCCGTACATTCGCCACCAACTTGATATTATTGAGGAGTACGTGACATTAAATATGGACATTCCTACTCCTCTTGCTCAAGAGTGGAAGGCGAGAGATGACAAGGATACTCCCTATAGAAAGATTTGGGATGGTAATCACATTTGCCTACCGGTAATCACATTGGTGTACTTACTATAAGAAGGATGGAGATCATTCAATACCCATCAGATGTGATGAGCTCGGAGAAGGTACTTGGGATATCCTTTTCAAAGTGAATGGGCTATATTATGGTCGACACAAGGATAATAAAATAGCCTCTCTCTCCATGCATATGGAATCCATCCTATATATTCCGAAACCACCCAACGTGGACGACATAATTGATCAAATCCTTAACAGCAGTGGTACGAAGCGCAAGTCGGAGAAGAATGCTACATCAAAACGCAAATCAAAGAAGGAGAATTACTAGTCCTTTCCTAACTCTACCCTATGACAATTCGCTTATGTGCTTTGAGTGTCGTAGACGTGGTCTTATTAGATACATTTTACTTCTTCGTTGCCATCATATCATTTGTGTATTTTGTCGTGAAAAGCATCGATGTAATTCTTCATTTTGTAATATGTTATAGAACGTTTCCTTAGATGTGTAAATTTCCGTTTTAGGCTTCTATCATCATTTTTATGGATTGTGAGGGTGAACCTGTACAGGAGCTCAGTGCTATTGCTATGAACAATTGGACATATCAGATTGTTAGTGTCTATCATCAACATGCCAACTGCGATCCCAATGTTGATCAATGGGCGAGAAAACACATTCATGGACTTAATCTGAAATATTTGCAAGACTATGGCTTTTCTTGTGAAAGTGCTCTTCTTATTGACTTTAAACGATGGTTAGCTGCTTTCAATGTTATACGCATCTTTTGTAATAATCCTGGTAAGGAGAGGAAAGTATTTCCCAATCTAATCATTGATGATATTTTGCTCCCGCCTTGGGATAGTAGAGTGAATCAACATTATCATGAAGTCACGAAACGTTTTAAGGATTTGTGTGTTCCTATTTTGTCTGTTCGTTGTAGTAGCTACGTTCATAACCAATGCTTCTTTCCTCCTTACCTCAACACTGCCAAAGTCCTGTATGGTTATCATTGCTCGCTGTATGATAGTTATCAGCTGTATCTATTTTATCTCTTTCAAACCATTGATTTATAATGCATGCTTGTTACCGTTATTCAATAAATGTTACTATGAGAAGAGTTGTTGTTTTCATGCAATGGATGGGTTAGTTAAAGGGCGATCATGTCTTTCTCAAACGACTGCGGAACATTACGTTTTCATAGGCAAAGTTTAAAAGGAGCTGTTCAAGATTATGTGATAAATTTTCATAAAGATGAGACCGACATCGAAGCAGTGGTCGATGATGCTAGCACTCTATTTCTAGAGTTAATGAATACATTCTCTGATAGCATTGTCATGGCGCGATTAGTTGCGAAAATTAAGTTTAGTCATTTTGGAAAGGAAGAGGTGGAAAGTCGCTCTTTCCATTTTGCTTCTTATTCAATGGAAGTGGTAGATCACCCCGAAGAATTTTTTAAAAGACATATGATAAAAATTGCTGAACGTCTTAACGCATTTAACCATCATGGTAGCAGTCTAGTGATTGAAGCGATTTCAGATATTCACATTCAACTTTCCATAAAGAAAAATTGAAAATGCAGTGGTACTTGATTGTAGCACAACTGGTTTTCGAGCTATGTCTGCTCACTCTCGAAGTATATTCCTTCTGTACATGCGTCTATTATTTAGAAAAGGCTAGCAAATTCATATCTTCAAAAAGACTTGCTATAGACATCAGTAACGGTGAAACTATGTGTTGCGATGTATGTAAGCGAAAGGATGGAAATGAAAAGCGCATCTTCAAGAGATGTAAGCATGCTTTTTGTCAACGCTGTTTCATACGTAATTGCATTCAACTTTGCCAATGTAACCACTGTGACATTGCTCATTTCGAGTGTCACTTATGTCGCAATAGTTAGTACCTATGCAAATGTGGTAAAGATAGGTTTTAGCAAAGACTAACACGGAAAATGGCGAAACGTAAAATGACGAAACGTAAAAGTCAAAAGTTTTCTTCAGCCATTCAAGCTCTCCGACGAATGAAAGCAAATCAGCGATACAATGCTATACGACATGCTAACGATAAATTCATTTGTGAAATTATTTCTCATGTGAGGAAGTTGAGGACGAAGAAATTAGCGCCAAAACAACGAAAGTTACTTAAGCGATATGCTACGAAATTGCGTTTCATCTCCAATCCTAAAGTCGCCCTTCAAAGAAAGAGGAAAACTCTAACACAAAAGGGCGGTTTCCTTTCAGCAATACTTCCAATGATAGCTCCTGCCGTGGGCAACCTATTGGGAAATATCTTTGGCTCTAAGCGTTAATTATGCAAATGTTGAGTCTCAAAGTAATAAAATGGATTTCAGACTTCAATGTGATAAAGTTCTGACTGTATCAGGTCCATCTCATGCAGGTAAAACTGTTTTCACGCTGAATTTATTGGATAAAAGAAGGGAGTTGTTTAAGGAACCTATCAATCGAGTGATTTGGTGTTATGGTATTTATCAACCGTCGCTGTTTCAGGAATTGCAAAGTCGCAACTTTATTCGACATGAAGGAATTATTCCAGTGGATAAACTTCAGTCTAATGATGTTGTTGTATTGGATGATTTATTAAAAGAAAGTAAGAATTCAAAAGATGTTACAGATATGTTCACTCGCGCAGCACACCATAAAAGGTGTTTTATCATCTATATTACACAAAATTTGTTTCCTGATGGAAAAGAAGCTCGTACACGAAACCTGAATACACACTATTATGCTATTTTCAAGAATCCGCGAGATAAAAGTCAATTTGAAATTTTAGCGCGACAAGTTGCACCCAGAGGATCAAAAGCCTTAATTGAAATTTTTCAAGCAGCTACTGAAAAACCATACGGTTACTTATTCATTGACTTTACGCAAGAGTGTCCGGAAGAATTTAGATTTCGAAGTGATATTTTGAAAACTCCCATGATTATCTACAAACTATGAGTTCTTATTCTCGCATGATTGTTATTCCTCAGGATGAATATGTACAATTGACTGCCATTGCAGCAAGTAAAGCAACCTCTTGCAAATCAAATGTATAGGAAAGAAATAGATTATCAGCAAAATGTTCACATCAAAGATCCACATCGTGCTGTATTATTACAATCGGAAACTGTTGAGCAATTGAAAAACTTGAAGAATAAGATGCGTGACTCTGTATCGACTGCTACACCTTTAGCATCTCGCGCACATGCCATATCTCTTTTCAACAGTATTGAACCCCATCTCAATGTAAATGATAGAGGAGAAATCATTACAGATGAAAATAAAGTGATTGATGCTTCACGTTATGAAGACTTGATTCAGTATGCGACACGTAGAAAGCGCCGTCAGGGCTATGTTCCACCTGTTGGTCATACTTTCTTAAACTATTGAAAAAGCATAATGTGCCAAAATTTGCTTTAAATAATGAGACATTGAAAGAACTTGATTCAACAGTGGCTACTACTCCAATGCTTCAGGCGATGAAAATGCCAACAAATTGGTTTAAGACGTCACCTGCTACATCCCCTCCCACACTCACTAAGCAAACAAGAGGAAGAACTCGACGTAGATCTACATCGCCACTAAAACTGGTAAAAGGAAAACGTAAAACAGCTCCTCCTAGGAAATACATGTTCTCAGACTATTAATATGAAGCAGATGTGTTGCTTGCCATGTAATGAGCCGCCAGAGGTGAATGTCGTTGTCACTTGCACTTGCTGCGCCAGCTCTCATAATGAAACCCCTAAGCAATGTGAACACGATCGCAAAACCGCTAAAGCTAAATGCTGCAGTTGTTGTAAATGTAGAAAGGCAAGAAAACAAAAAGATGAGAAGGAGGAAAAAGAGTCAGCCGTCATCGACTGAACGTTTGAAGTCAATCTATTATGATGTAAAACATCCGGCAGGATTTGCATCTATCAAGAAATTATCAAAAGCGAGTGGTCTTCCACAATCACAAGTGAAACGATGGTTAAAGGGTCAGGCTACCTATACACTCCACAAACAAGCGAAAAAGAAGTACCGCACCCGCCATTATATTGTTCATGACATCGATGAACAGTGGCAAGCAGATTTGTGCGATGTTGCCTCCATTTCAAAACATAACTCGGGCAATAATTTTATTTTAACCGTCATTGATATTTTCTCGCGTTATGCGTGGGCTCAACCTTTAAAAACTAAAGAAGGGAAAGGAGTAGCAAAAGCATTCCAAACAATTTTTCGAGAAGGTCGCATTCCAAAAAGAATTCAGAGTGATCAAGGAAAAGAGTTTGAAAATCAGCATGTGACAAGATTATTTGAGAGGCATGACATTGAGTTGTTTAGTGTAAAGAGCGCTTATAAAGCTGCACTCGTTGAACGTTTTAATCGCACATTAAAAAATCGCTTGTGGCGACATTTTACTGCCAACTTGACACAAAATTGGACAAAGGTTCTACAAGATACACTCCATGCCTACAATCACTCTATCCATCGTTCTATTGGACTCAGACCAGTAGATGTAAATGCTGACAATGTAGATAAAGTGCGCGAATCATTCCAACGTAAACGCACTCATGTGAAAAGTGATGTGAAAATTGGCGATAAAGTTCGTATCTCAAAAGTGAAAAGTGTTTTTGCTAAAGGGTACCTTCCGAATTGGACAGAGGAGGTATTTACAGTATCAAGGATTAATCAAAAAGACTCCCCGACCACCTACAAGTTGAAAGATTACGATAATGAAGAAATTGAGGGTAGCTTTTACCGCGATGAGATTGAGGTAGTCACTGAAAGTGAAACATATTTGGTAGAGAAAATCATTCGATGTAAAAAACGGCAAGGTGAAGAATGGTGTCTTGTTAAATGGACTGGTTATCCTTCAAGTATGAACTCTTGGATGCGTCGTGCCGACATCTTTCATCTAAGTGATCGACAGTGATTCATGCAAAGTTGTAACTAACAATGTTTAGGGTTTGAGCTATGAATCCAACTGCCTCATTTTATTCACGACCCTCCTATGTAAGTGGCGGAGGACAAATTTACATCGGTGCTCGCCGCAACGTGGAGGTAGCATACTTGGTGCACTGAAATCTGTTGTAGCACCTCTCATATCCAATGTCGGTAGATCTTTAAAACGAAATGTTTTAAGTAATGCCGTTGGCTTTGCTGGTGATGTTGCTAGTGATCTTTCCAGAGGTAGAAGTTTTAAGAGCAGTTTGTTGAATCGTGGGAAGGAACGCGGTTTAAAAACATTGAAGCAGACCATTGCTGGTGTTACTCAAGGAAAGAAATCACCTAAACGAATGAATAAAGGAAGGAGGAAACATCGCGGAGCTGGTAAGGTGCGATCTTCAGTCAAAAGGCATTCACGCAAACGTCGCAGAGGCTCTAATCATTCATCAGGCGCTAAACGACGACGCTGCTATAACTTCTAATCATGGAGTGTAAAACTTCCGGTTTTTGTTTGTTCGATCAACAAGCCATACAGACAGATATTCTTAGTTCAAGTATTGTAGATTATCATCCTCGAACAGCTGAGAATGCTGGCCCCATTGAATTTGTTATTCCTGGTGGTAGTGATGACTACATAGATTTGAGTTATGCGATGCTTGATTTGAGGTTTAGAATTCAGCAAGCAGATGGAACTGCTATTGACGATGCACATAAAGTTGGACTGAACAATTTACCATTGACTACATTACTTCGTGATGTTTCTCTAACGATTGGAGAGCAGCAAGTGGAAGGTGGTCAAAGCGATTATCCCTATAAATCATATTTCAATCATGTATCACAGTTTCATCCAGCAGCACAAAAAAGTCATATGGAAGCCATGGGATGGTACAGAGATGAAGCAGGAAAATTTGATGTTGAAACAAACAGTGGCTTTGTAAAGCGATCTGCTATGATTAAAGATAGTAGAGTATGTCAGCTATATGGTCCGCTGAATTTAGACTTCTTTAGACAGTCAAAGTTTTTACTGTGTAATACCAGCATGCGACTCAAGCTGACATTGAATAAGCCTGAATTTGCGCTGAATGCATTTGCTAAAGTTGACAATTTTAGAATTCATGTGGAAGATATTGCACTTTACATTCGTCGAGTAGTACCGAATCCAAGTGTCATTAGAGGGCATGCTGAAGGCCTTAACCGCCAAAATGCCATTTACCCCATTCAGCATACAAAGCTTCTCACCTTTACAATTCCGAAAGATCAAAAGAGTTTCATGAAAGATGGCCTCTTTCCATCGGAAGCACCGAAGCTCCTCATGGTGGCAATGGTTGAAAATGATGCATTTAATGGTAATATAAAGAAGAATCCTTTCAATTTTAAACACAATCAGTTAAGTGAAATTGCTTTACGTGTAAATGGTGTGAGTCATCCTGGTCCACCCTACAAACCAGATTTTGCTTCGGATCAATTTATGCGCAGTTATGTTGATTTTATGGATGTATTTTGGCTTTTACAATACGGATGACACCAACGGACTGACTATGAAAGAGTTTAAGAGTGGATATACTATTTATGCATTTGATTTGACTGCTGACAGCGATATTAGTGCACCCTATCGTCAAGCGAACGTGCCTCATAATATTCGTTTGGATTTGACGTTCAAAAGAACACTACCTGAGACGATCAATGTATTAATTTATGCAGTCTTCGATTCAAATATTGAAATTACAAAGTATCGTGACGTGATTCTTCAGTATAATCGTTAATGAGTTGGTTGACTGCTGACGATATTAAGACTAAAGTGCAGCGTAATGCAGACGAAGCGACGTTGAAAGCTTTCGATAATGTCTATTCACTCGATACCTTACCACCTGCAGTAAATCACTATCCCATCTTTATTGTGCTAAACACTCATTCACAGAATTTAGGCGGTGAGCATTGGAAAGCGATCTTTATTGGAGAAGACCGACGTGGTGAACTATTTGACTCTCTTGCTCAACCTCCAAATATACCAACACAGCAGTGGTTGAGAAAACATACGCGTCAATATCAGCGAAATGAACGCATACTACAACATCCACTTTCATCAACGTGTGGTGCTTTTGTACTGTACTTCATCTTAAAACGTTTACATGTATCTCGATTTGCATCTATTATTCAAAACTTTTCATGTAATCCATCCTCTAATGAAAAAATGATTTGTAAGTTCTATCATGATTTGAAATAAAAACATCATGTTGGAAAAATTGTTTTTTATTTTACAATCCGCTGGGTACGTACATACTCAATGAGATAGTCTAGGATCATATTTGCTTGTACATGAGATTTTAGTCCAGTAATGATCACTTTACTATTATGAAAGATTGCCACATGCACAGGTAACCAACAACTAATGAGAGCTGCAGGAAAAAGTTCGGGTTCATAACACAAACTGTAACTGCTGGTACGAATCTTCAAAAATGATAGACTGTCACTCAATTGAGTAGAGATCACCATATTGTCCACAGTCAGATTCGACATCACACACCTCTCCCTCTTCCATATCCGACGTAGTAGTCTTTGTAGCTCTAAGCGCATTGACTGCGCCGATGAATGAGAAAGGGCGCCGAGAATCTGTACAGTCCCATTTGGGAAGAGTTGAAGATTTCGTGAATTGTTCATCTTCACCACTAACATTTGAGGACGGCCCGGGTAATACTTGCTGTTTGGAAGCTGTTGGTGTAATGTTGTGAGATCGATTTTGGTGTAGAGTCTGAAGCGACGGAGAATGTTGACGATGGTGTAGCGATGGCGCTTCATGATGAAAGAATGAGTAAATTGAGCGATGTACCTTCCTTTTATACTTTTCCCAACTACCTTGATGAAATGTGAAGTTAGTATGAAGTTGGGAATGATAGAGTTGAATTCGCCGATTGTTGACGCGCAGCCAGATGCGATTTCCAATACGTGAATGTCTTTTCATATAGAAGTATTTCAAGTCCTTCATGATATGATGTAGAGATTGAAAATGACGATAAGATAAAGCAAACTCTCTTCTCACATTTCCAGTTGAATCTTTGAAATAGACGTTTCGATCATGATCCGTTTCAATACGTTGTAGGGAATCTAATTTCCAACTCATGATGTGTGGTAGTCATGTCTGATTAAGATTTGCATAGTAGGGCGATGAACTCACGACGAATAAATGTCATGATGGAGCGATGTATATATCTTCTATACTTCTCCCAATTGTATTTGCGAAATGAGAAACAGTTTGCGGAATGAGAATGGTAGATTTGAATTTCATTTCTGTAATGTTGAAGCCAAACTTGATCACCCAAGGAGATGAATCTTAATGTTTCAAAATATTCCAAATCCCTCATGATATCATTGAGGTTGACAAATTGTCGCCATGTTAATGTAATTCCTCTTGATGTATGACCATGAGAATTTTTGAAATGTACGTTTCCATCACGATCAACTCTGATATATTGTAGAGAGTCCAAAATCCAAGTCTTCATGATGTTATGCAAAGTTGCAGATTAGCAATATAAAAATGTCGTTTTATCATATTTTGCTTAGCAATGCGGCTACAAAGAGATTTACTAGTAATCGAGCTGCACTCTTTTCTACTCCCATTGATCATGTACAACAGCTAAATGGAAATTGGGAAGTGGGTGTCACTCAACTTGTTTATAGCAACTGTGTCTATACTTTTGATCATGAGGTGATGACTATTAATATGAGGCGTACAGCTGCTTACCAATGTGAAAAGGGGTGCCGAGTATACATTCCACAGTGGTCAAAGAAAGATCTCTTATCATGTAAAAAGTTTATATATGATTTCTTGAATAAAGCGTGTAAACATATTGTCCAATTTACTCCGCACAATGATGATTATAATTATGTACATCATGTAGTTGAGAAAGATTGGATTGTTGGTTTAAGTCCAAGTTTAAGAAATGATTTAGGCTACCTCGCTAGCGCCTTAACAAGCTATGATAATTTTAACGTTAATTACCACATAAGTGGTCATAAACAGTTAATATATCGAGAGGAAGCTTATTATGTAGATCTTATTCCAAGAAATGAGAAGACGTTGGTGAAGAAGATTGTGATTAAGCCAAGAAAGACAAACATGACTCCTGAAACATTATTGAAGAAATTTAATTATCTCCTTCGAGTTGATGGTAAACAAGTGGCAACATTGACTTATATCAAATCATCTAATCATATTGCAATAAGCAAATTAAATGATGATGATCTAGTATTAGTTTGTTCAAAAGATTTTCATCAGTTCTTACGACATCGTTCTGCAGCTGTTCATGGAAAATCTGATATGCAACATTTACCATGTGAAAGGCCAAATCAATTTGATACAGAATGGGCCGTATCTTTATACAGAAAGTGTGTAGAGCCTTTTGGTGGTTTCTTACATGAAACAAGAGTGTTGATGCCTCGCATTATTACTTCGGTTAAATTGGTTGTAGATTATTTAAATGAAGTGATTAATGAGCAACATATTTCATTTTCTGAAAAAGAAGGTACTTTGTCTCTCACTATAAATGGAAAAGGTATTGAACTAATTATGGATAAAACTCTAATGGACATTTTGGGTTTTGATCAAAATATCTTTAAAAGTGGTACTGTAACCAAAGCTAGCGCAGACATGTCGCTATCGCGTCGTATTAACTATTTTCAGATATATTCCAATATTGGTGAAGATGTACGTGTGGGAGATGTTGAAGCTCCATTGCTAGCAATGATACCATACCAGCCAAAAAGCTGCAGTATTTTATCTGAGCATACTTTCAAGAAAGTGCATTATACAAAGCTGAAATCAAACTACATCCCACAAATTGATATTGCCATTTATGATGATGCTGGTGCGTTGATTCCTTTTCATAAAGATGCTGTGACAAGTATTACACTCCATTTCCGAATGAAGAGTTAATGCAAAAGTATGCTATTATATTTTTCCAATGTGAATAATATGGAAAGTGAAAATAAGGACTCGTTTCTAATCTACTTGCCCAGTAATGCTTCTATGAATAAATTTCCCAAAAATAAACCATCAGACTATCGAGTAGAATTAAATCGGCCACTGCATTTAGAAGGTGAATGGGAGGTTGGCGTTTCTAGTATTTGCTATGATAGCAATATTCAGAATGTGAATGATTTGGAAGAAATGATATTGACTCCTCGCACCCATGATGGAATAACGATGAATAATGCATTCCACTTCCCATACAATTTAACATCAGATGGAAAATGGAACTATGAATGGATTCAGATAAAATCAGATTCTTATGAGCCATTTGGGAATGAGAAAATTATTAAGGCATTCAACAGTGGTAATACTTCCATCATGAAGAATAAAAATCAGAAAGCTTATGAGTTTACTATCTATCATTGGAGTGGGAGACAGTTCCTCCGCTTTCATTCTTTTACTAAAGGTCTTACGCTGAGGTTGGATAGTGAATTCTATCCGCATCTTGGTTTTGGCCATGGACTACATCTAACGTCAATTGCTACTGCAAATGTTAGAAAAGTTTATTCAAATCGAATCAACAAATTTCATTATAGATTTAAAATATTTGATGAAGATGTTGTAGAATGCGAAGAACGCATCATTTTGAAAAAGCGTGGTGTTCAACCTTTATCACTTATTGAGTTAGTAAAACGATGGAATGAGACTGTGGGTAAGAAGTATGGAGAAAAAATTATGGCGGACAAAAATAAGTTGGTTATTCAGAAATATAATGACAAACTTACAGTTTATTTCTCTCCAACCTTGCGTCATTTTGTAAGACATTATACACCTATTATTGGAAGCGGTGTGGTGTATGCTTCTCATGAATATCACACTAAAGCTGATTCAGTTAATGATGAATGGTGGGTGGACATCTATGGCGATCGCATCAAGAAAATTTACCAGTCTTATGAAGAATCTAAAGTTGCTATCAATATAATGCCGCGTCTATATCATACAGTTGAAAGCTTCATTCATGTAGTAAATCCTTATATACAACAGAAGTTGAAGCATGTGATGAAAAGTAAATATGATGTAAAGACACACCACATTTCGTTTTCAATTGAAAATCAACGCGTTGTTCTGAAACTGGGTGATGACATTCAATGTCAATTGAGTAAAAATTTGAAAAAACTCTTTGGTTTTTCAATGCTACAAACAGTGTTTGCTGCTGCGCATACGATTGGTATAGAAACACCAATGACACTTGATAAACATGAACAGCACCTTTACATTCAAAGTGATTTGATTCTACCTATTTCTGTTGGTGAGAAAAAAGAATACATTTTACGTGATTTCATTCATGATAAAGACGCTTCATATGGAATAGTCGAGAAGATGTTTGAATCTATTTTCTATCATCCCGTCGTCAAACAAACTATACCCTCTATTGCTATCAAAATTACCAATGGTTTACAAGAGTGCATCCATGTGAAAGATACTAAATCCCTCATAACGTTAGTGTTTCGGAAAACAAAGTGAAGTCATTGTGATATGTTTATTGAAATATGTACATGAATGTGAAGCAATAGACTTTATACAACATCCACTGAAAATATATACATGAGCGCACTTCAATAAACATTGTTATATACAAAAAGTCTTTTTACTTCGTGAAGGGTGGAAATATACAGGGATAGGAAAAATGTCTTTCAGTGGAAAAGTCATCACATGGGGAATGTACAGATGTGGACACATATTCACAAGGAAAAAAAACAATCTCATGCGATACATAAAACAACAATGTTTATCTACAGAAATCAACATCAAAATACTAAGTTAAGGATGATTATGCTAAGACGTCTCCTGAATGTGGTAGTGTGAGTTTAATTCTTTTGGGTGGTGGTATGTTTGTGTCAGGATGTCCATGTGGAAGAGATATGTTGTGTTCTAACCAGCACCTCTTATCCTCCCATGCTGAAAGCGCCCGTTTCCTAAAAGTATGAGTTTTGATCTCATGCGACTTAGATTTTAAGATTGTCATATTGACAAACGTTATATTTTTATTTCTATAGGCTTTCCTGAAATTCTTATGTTTCATATTTTGCACAATGGATTTTGATATGCCTTTAGCGCGCTTAATGCTATCATCACTATCCTTTAATTTCATAGAATACATTTTTGGACGGAGGAGAATCATTTCATCTATTTCCTTCCCTGCTGTCTCATCCTTAAAGCAGCCAAGTTTTGCCTTATTTTTGATGGAGTAGAGTGGATGATCAGCAGGATAATTTGATGTATCAAAATATCTTTCTAAAGATTTTCCTACTTCATTGAAATTTAAATCTTTTTGAGTGGTAATACCTAAGAAGAAACTATCTGTATCACCACCCAACAAACGAACCTCTTTTACGAGAGGACATGGTTTTAGTATTTTATAAAAGAGTTGGTACATTTCAAGCTTAGAATAATCTAGTACAGCTTGACCAATATAGATGGGTTTGCACAACTCAACTTCAGATTTTATCATTTTAACACCTATAAGGTCCTCATCGATAATGTCTCTATCGATGAATAGAGGTGATGAGGTCAATTTGTGATACTTTTGATCATCATTAACTAGTTTGTAGTTTACGCGCTTTCTAACATCCTCCATCGTCTTACCAAATAGACTGTTGTTCTTATATTTATAAAAATCTTTTTCAAAGTTATTTTGGGCTAGTGCACGTTTCTGGCTGTTGCTATCAATATATGGCTTGAGGAAGGCTTTCTGTCTAAATTTAATAATGCGGTGAACTCTTTTTAAAATCATACCCATTTCTAAATAAAATTTTAAGATGCTAAAGTGGACTAGATAGTTTTCTTTATCATACTGGGTGAGTAAAAGTTTGCGACAAGGCTTATAGTCGGGTTGTCCACATGATTCTAAATCTTTATGAAATTGTTTCATAAAGTCGGAAAACATATCTTTACTCACTTCACCTGATTCGGGTGCGAGTGGAAAATCTACGGTTTTATGTTTAATATTATTTGGATAGATTAGATCTATCTCAAAATAATATCCCCAATCACCTTCATCTGGAATTGCTAGTATGTTAGAAGGGTTGGAGAAATGTTGAATATCACTATCATCTAACCAGCTAAACTCAGAGTGAGGTAGCGGTTTGGATAATGAACTACCATACAAATTATTTTGGTCATAATACTTCAGATGAGTCTGGTCATTGCCTACTGTTTCAGATTTTAACCTATGTTTATTTACAAATGTGAGACCACCGCGAATTCCTCGCTCAAATAAATTATACATCTCTGGATCTTGTAAGAGATGAATGGTCTCACCAGTCATTTTAAAAGCAGACTTAAATGACATGGCTGGCAGACTGACAAAGTGGACGGGATCTAACTTATCTTCTTCTAATGCCACTCGTCGAAACTCCTGAAATACATCAGCCAGCAAAAATACATCTAACTTAAGGTAGGCAATCATATATTCACCAAATGTATGGCAGTCAAATTTTATCCATGCATCTTGTGCATGATCATAATCTTCGGTCTTACATTCTGCGCCGGTCAAATCATTTTTAAATTTATCTATGGGCGGAAGAGAAGTCTCGCCGAGTTTACTAATCGCATCAAAATATGCATATGGAAAGACTCCTTTCCGTGTGATGACTTCATCGGTTAGATTTGGGTATTGTTTCTTAAGATTTTGTGTTAGTGGAAGAGACTTTAGATTTTGCACGAGAGAGGCCAGTGATGCAGTCATAAATTGGTAGGAATCTAAAAATTTTATATCAAAATAGACCGTCTTATTTTCTTTAGTTTTATCGACAGGCACTTTTGCTGTCATGGCCATAAACTTCTCTCTCGTTTGCGCTATTACATCAAGCTTCCACTCTTTCATTTGACCTAAACCTCCTTTTATTATCATATGGCTGTCGTAGCCCTTGAAATTATGGAAAATGACGGGTAATGTACGCCGTTTCATCCTAAGTGAAAAATTGCATTTTGAACAGAGTGCGTTTCTAAATTTACCATTGATGTGATCATGGTCGCGCACTTTCTTAATCTTATCATCGTCAAATGTTTTCCTACATTTGGGGCAAATGTTGCAACTATCAAATTTTGCTTGATCATCTGCTGTCATATGCAATGATCTGCGATAGAGTTCACCATCATGTTTTTGTTGAAATTTTACAGCCTGTTCGAGGAATTGTAGGAATTGGTAAATACAATCCTCACCTTGCCAGACGCGCATTTTATTTTGCCTACTCCTAAAGTGATCATGCCATACTTCATAGCAGGAAATGGCTGCTGGTCGATGGATGTTATCATCGATATAACATTCGATGTCAGCATAGATGACACGAAGAGGACTAAGTTCATCACCATTCTCTCTATATGAAAACTCCTTATCTTTGGGCATGCGCTCCATTTGCAGTTTACCTCGCTTACACCATTCGTAATGAGTTTCAAATTTAGTTTTCCTCCTAAAGTGGCGAATACATCTGTCGCAGTAATATAACTCTCTACTAGAGTTTTCTAAGTGGTGGTATAAGCGAGAGATTTTGGGAATACCGCAGTAGTGCCATTCCTCACTATCATCCTGTTTTACTAATAACAGGTTTACTGTACGTTCATAACAACTCGAACGCGAGTTGTAGCGCACACCCTTCAATCCCTTTTCCCAAACATGGAGAACTATTTTGATGTTGTTCAATTTTTCAAATTTTTCTATATCTTTAATTTTCATATCGTCACTATTACAGTCATCGAAGTTTAATTCATTCTCCCACTGTTGATACTTACTCTTGCGGTATCGACTATTCTGCACATCATTATAGTGGAGAATGGAGAGGACGGCATACTTAAAACATTGCGATTCGCAATCTACAGAAATGACTGCTGCTTTATTTCTTAAATTTTTCGGAAGTTTAAAGGAGCCTCGACCACTATGATTTCCTAATAAACTGATTTTAATCATGGCGGTCTCAATACCATCAAAAACGAGTCCACTATCACGCTCGTTAAATTTATCTATATTTAATTTTAACCCTTGGATATGAAAATTTATCCAAGACTCACAGTCTACAACTTCGGTTGCAGGAGAGGAGGGTATGTGAAACTCCAACCTCTCTATTATTTGTCCAGTATGGTGGTCGATTTTTACATATTTTATTTTAAGATAGATGAGCGCCTTCATTCTAAAATTGTCTAAATTGTTGAAGAGCGCTTCTATCAATGATGAATTTTGATGAAACCATTCCTCAAAGTTAGCAATGGTTTCTGAGGAGTCCATCTGGTAGTTCCTCACTAAATTATTTATGGACACCTCAGTGAGTCGGATAGAGGAGTTACCGTTGGTGTAGGTATCGTTCGTGTGTGTATGTTGAAGTCTGTGCGAAGATAGTTCAAAACGTGTCTCGAAAGACTGAATGCATAAATCGCAAGAAAAGGAGACATCGTTAACAGAATCATCCCTACCTTCGGAGATTGATGCCGGCTTAGGTCTACAAACACCTCGCTTGATGTGTCGGATGAGATCACGCTTCCTCGTGAAGATGTGTCCACAGTCAGCACATTGCCGATCGTCGCATTCCCGTGACAATGTTGACATGGAACTGGTATCACCTGAAAGAGAAATCATTCTTTCATCTCTGTTCAAGTCTCAGTGTATTGTTACAACCTACCTTGACTCAACAACTCTAAACTTTCCTCGAGAAGGGAGGGTGTTGGTGATGAAGTTGATGCCTGAAATTGAGGAAGATGCTATTAGCCACACGTTTGAGGGAGATGAGAGAGGAAATTTTCAACTTACCATTTGAACGAAATTATGTTTAAGCTTGATACTTCAACAAGATAGAGACTTCACTCAAATTTGGAATTCACTAAAGAGCAGTTCACTTGTACGCCTCAAATACAGAATTCGTCAGAGAACAGTTCACTTATGCGTCTCAAAGACAGAGTGAAATGATACGGATGTCACTTTGCTTATATACTTTCATTCTCTTCATTCATTGGATGTTCATTCTGATTGGCTGCTTGTGTATACTTAAGAATTAGAAAACATTTCAAAGTCATTATTCAGTCAACATGACAAGCCCTCCAACAACATCAAACACAAAATTCTCTTCTCCATGCTCAACACCAAAGGCGCTCGTTACACCAAATGCACCAAGAAAGGCGAAGGTGGAGAAGGTGTACCGACTGGACAATATACGAAAGTTGTCATTACCAGCGGACGAGGAAGAGGAGAGTGTATGTGAGAAGGAGTGTCCCGACTTAACAGGCGTGAGGTGGAAGTATCTCCAGTACGATACTGACGATGTGATGGAGATCACCAGCACGAAATTCCTCCACCAATTATGGGAGTGGTACACCCCTAACTCCCAGCCACGAACTATGGCAGAGTGGGAGTATATTGATAAAGTGAGGCTCGCAGTGGAAGAACGATTAAAGCAACTGAACTGTTTTTGTTATCTATGTGAAGCCAGACTCTGGGACGATATTGACGATGAAGACCTTTTGAAATACATGCCATAATAAATTTTTATTTCGTATTATCTTTGCTTTCATACTGACGTACTTGAATGGGGCTTCAGTGGATGATTTAACCATGTATACATTTTCATTTGGAAATAGTAGCACGCTTAGTCTAACTTGTAAATCTTAAAACATTTCATATGGACGATGATGATAGATGAAATAGTGTCAAATAAAATTAAGATAGCTTACACTTCTGATACAGGGATAGCAATCGACTGCGATCCATGTGTAAAGAGCTTGTTAGACTACGGATGGGGTTAAGTGGATGATTTAACCATGTATACATTTTCATTTGGAAATAGTAGCACGCTTAGTCTAACTTGTAAATCTTAAAACATTTCATATGGACGATGATGATAGATGAAATAGTGTCAAATAAAATTAAGATAGCTTACACTTCTGATACAGGGATAGCAATCGACTGCGATCCATGTGTAAAGAGCTTGTTAGACTACGGAAGAGAGAAGTGTGTTATGTTGCGTGTGGCGCGTGAGTGTCCTCCCATTTCATTCCATTCATTATTTTTCTTCCCCTCTGCATTCCATATCCGAGGATATGTGGCGGGCTTGGGACCGCTTTAGCTGCATTAGAAGGTTGGCCCTTAAAAGAGCCCATGGGTCGTTCTCCGTCCACCGACACTCCTCTCACTTCTGCAAAAACTCTGAAAGAAAAAGAATAGGAGATTAGATGAGCTACAAAAATGATCATGTTGAGGAAGCTTACTGGGAACTTTCTTCCGAACTTTTCGGACGACGAAGTCTTCAAGCTGACCGGTAACGTCCATACTCATGTGGAGACATCGGACTCCGTCGCCCTCATAACACTGCTGGGTCACGTTGGGGTCATCCGTGATGGTTGGGGCGTCGCATACATTATTCTCAAAGAGGGGAAGATGGACTTCATACACTCTCCTTTTTCGACACTTCAAACGCTCATGCAGTCGCTCCACTTCACCCGTCAACCTCTTATTAATAACCTTCACCTCCTCCGTCTCCTTCACCACGCTTCACATCCGCTCTATCTCTTCATCCTTCCTCGACACACTCGCCTGCAAACTCTCCACCAAACCTGCCTTCCTCATCAACTCGCTCCTTTCCGCCATCCATTCCTTCTCCTTCTTTCTCAGGCTCTCCAACTCTTCCCTCGTTGCCCTATACCCCTCAACCTTCACCTTCAGCTCTTCATTCTCCTTCAAAACTTTTCTATTATTACTTTCCAAAGCCATCACACGATCCTTCATTCTCACAAATACCTCCGTATCATACGCCTCTTGCTGCCGTGGCGATGACGCTGCCATCGGCTTAGCCACTTCCTCCCCCTCCCACTCTTCCTTCAAATCCGCTATGTCCCCAAACAAATCTTCCATCACCGCATCCAAATCAACATCATCCTTCTTCTTCATATTCGCTCTCAACTCAACTTCCTCATTCGAACTCCCATCACTCGAAATCACATCACTCGCATTCCTCACCACTTTCTCCCCAATCACGTCCTGAATCGTTGCCACCGCCTTTCTCACCTCTTCCCTCTCCAAAAACTCTCCCTCAAACCATGCCTTGAACCCCTTCTCTCCGATGTTCCCACTCTCACACTGCAAATGCGCCTTCATAAATTCCTTCTCATCCGCCATCACACATTTCCGACAAGACACACACAACCTCAATATCACTTTCCTCTCATGGCCCATCGTCCCCTCTTTTTCTTTTAAATGTTTCTTCAGTTCGCTACCTCTGGCAATCTTGCCACAACTACACTTGCCCACCAACATCTTGGCATTACTCGGTTTTGTCATGATAATTCTGTAAAGATAGAGTAAAATTTGATAGCAAGTGTTTATAGGATACTACTTGCTGATATGCATTGAAAGACTAAGTCACCAAACATTTGATAGCAAGTCAGCAACCGTTTGGGTGTTAAGCTCTTGAATCCGTTACAGGCATTACTCAGAGGGGATCTTATCCCAGCTCCAAGGCCTCGACCCACAAATCCAACCTCGATCGGACAGAGCGTGCGTCATATCACTGTGTTGGTATCCGGGCCCCAGTTTTGACATGAAAACCGGTGGAGTTATTTACAAGAGGAAACGACCCAAGTCACAGAGACTCATAAACGACTGCTTTTTATTCAAAAACTTTAATTATTATCATTAAATATGAATTTAAATTTTTCAGTATTTTAGTACTACTCATAAAACGTTTATAAGTAGTCTGTCACCTTCAGCATAGCAAACGCTGTCGAATGTTTTTTGAATCAAGTCTAAAGGACTTGTAGAAGCAAAGTTATAGCCGTTTGAAGATTTCGGCCTACTATCATCAAATGGTCAGTCATGCTATACTGACTAACCTATAAGTCTGACACCTTAGCTGATATCAGCAATGTAAAGTCAGAAGTCCGATATCGGACCTCAAGAGAAACGACTTACCTGTAGTCAGTTTCTCAACTTAGTGAAATTCCTCTCCCGATCCCGTTCTTATATACCCTGTGAATATGCAATCGATAAGAGGGGGGGGACGTCAGTGAAATTTCAGAATTTGATGAAAAATGTTTTGGTGACGGTCCCAGGTCGAAATTCCACACTTTGGAAAATTTTCAAATTTTTACCCATACAAAGTCACTCTGACACTTAGGATTTTTTCAGGTAAGCGAGCTCCGACCTAAAATCTTGTAACCGCTCTAACTTTTGAACGAAGACAGATAGGAACAAGCCGATTCTTTCACTGAATTTGTCTCACTCTTAGCTTTCAAACGAGCTATCGCACGACAAAATCCGTCCACTGGAAGTCAAAATCGAAGCAAGCTGTCCAGAGGGGGGGGGACGTCAGTGAAATTTCAAAATTTGATGAAAAATGTTTTGGTGACGGTCCCAGGTCGAAATTCCACACTTTGGAAAATTTTCAAATTTTTACCCATACAAAGCCACTCTGACACTTAGGATTTTTTCAGGTGAGCGAGCTCCGACCTAAAATCTTGTAACCGCTCTAACTTTTGAACGAAGACAGATAGGAACAAGCCGATTCTTTCACTGAATTTGTCTCACTCTTAGCTTTCAAACGAGCTATCGCACGACAAAATCCGTCCACTGGAAGCCAAAATCGAAGCAAGCTGTCCAGAAGGGGGGGGACGTCAGCGAAAATTTTTCTCTCCGATTGACTTGAAACTCACCATACCGATGCAGAATTTCACGCTGAATCCGAATCTGGCCTCCGTTTTCTCATCCGATGCTTCGTTTTGGCTCTACAGTAGGCAGCCATCGCAAAAATTCTAACTCTGTCGTTTTTTCGAAAAATGTTGAAAATATTTTCTCTCCGATTGACTTGAAACTCACCATACAGATAGAGAATTTCACGCTGATTCCAAATCTGAAATCCGTTTTCTCATCCGATGCTTCGTTTTGAAGCTAGAACCCAAAACGTCCCAAATTCTAACTCTGTCGTTTTTCGCCAATGTCCCAAAATCTTAAATGGCGTCTCACATCTAAACGAAGACAGATAGGAACAAGCCGATTCTTTCACTGAATTTGTCTCACTCTTAGCTTTCAAACGAGCTATCGCACGACAAAATCCGTCCACTAGAAGCCAAAATCGAAGCAAGCTGTCCAGAGGGGGGGGGACATCAGCGAAAATTTTTTTCTCTCCGATTGACTTGAAACTCACCCTACCGATGCAGAATTTCACGCTGAATCCGAATCTGGCCTCCGTTTTCCCATCCGATGCTTCGTTTGGGCGCTACACACCAAAACGTCCCAAATTTTAACTCTGTTAAAATTTTGAAGAAAAATTTTTTCTCGCCGATTGAGCTGGAAATCACACCACAGATGCAGAATTTTACGCTGAATCCGAATCTGGCAGCCATTTCACCATCCACGACAACCTAGACGGTCGTCCACGTCAACCTGGACGGTCGCCCACGTCAACCTAGACGGTCGCCCACGTCAACCTGGCGGTCGGACCAACTCACCCGAGTCTCACACTCTGTCGTTTTCGAGGGGGGGGGGAGTCAGCGAACATGTTGTGAACGGGAACCCACCTGGACGGCACACCACGGCAGACCACAACCTCTGTCGTTCCAGAGGGGGGGGGACTCAGACCCGAAGCACCACGGCGGCCGACCACGACACTCTACCGTTCCAGAGGGGGGGGCGCCGGTCGAGTGTTTGTCACTTGCTTACTACTAACAACAGAAGTAAGCTTATATACAGATCAGCGTAAAATGCAAGAACCGATATCCATCAAATATGACGTGTAAAACTATGATGCTATGTGCAGGCGAAAAATGACGTCATGAAAATCACAAATTCAAGTGCAAGGGCACTGAGCCATTCCTTTCATTAGATAGCAAATCGATATTTTCTTTCAGAAGAATAGACTCCAAGATAAGAGGATAGGCTGATGCACCGATAATAGAGAAATTTTCAGCTTTAGGATGGTGCTCATGTAAAGAGATTTCAGTGGCTACGGGATAGGCTTTCAAATGCTCGCTGATTCGAGTGGCTAAGTGGCGCTTGGTTGCACCAATGTATCGCATTGGACAGCGATCACAAGTATACAAATATGTAACATTCGATTTCAAGCCAAACGAAATGCGATCTTTGTTATTGAAATGGTTCAAAACTTTATTGGTTTTGAAAGCCAAGTAAATTTTCACATTCTGCAATTTCTCATTCAACTCGTTTATGCGTCTTTTAAGTTGCTTATGTTTGCTATCTATGAAAGGGATGGACCAGTACACCTTATCCACTTCAGTAGTGGTTGAGGCATTTTGCGAATTTTCATATATATATATACATGTCTTCATGTACATGTATATACATACTTCAGTAGTGGTTGAGGCATTTTGCGAATTTTTATATATATACATGTATATTAACTTAACTTCGAAATTAATGATTGAGACAGGCACAACATCAATACTCATTAAGTCGATGTTTCCAAATACATGTAGATTGTAGGTCTTACCTTTGAATACTTCAAGCAATCTATCACGAAGGAAATAACTCCACTGGCGAATGCTGACTCTTTGCCACGTTGCCCAGTTTTGGAAAATCCCTTCCATGCCGATGGTGGTGCTATGAACAGCAAAATTCTCTTAACTGACTCTTTTTGTTCCCCGACACCGTTTTACTAGCCAATACGATAAGTTTCTGACGCTTCTCAATGTCTTCATTCATATCTCCGAAAAAACTGTTAATTTCAGCCGTGGGGGTTGGAAGTTGAAGTGCCGATATCTGTTCATCTGATTTGATTCCATCGGAAGGCATGTCAGTCGGTAGATGCATATGTTTCAATAGGCCTTCTACCCGAAGTAATACTTTAAGAGTTTCGGAAGCCCAATGAAGCTGATGTTCACAATGACACTTTACATCACGACTTTGCAAATGAACCAATGATCTTTGACACAAAGAGATTTCAGATGATTTTGCCAGATTGGGGATGCTTCACACACACCCTCTCACCGATCGGGAAACGTTCTTGAAACCTAATTTTCTTCTGTTTTTGCTTTCTACCTGTATCTATAAAAGAGCTAAGTTTGGTACGAATTTCGCGACCATGAAGTAACAAACTAGGTGATTGCAATGTAGTAGAATGAGGAGAAGAACTATAGGTATGCAAGAAACATCGTATATGGTCAACAACTGGAACCTTCATCAACTGTGCTAATTCTACCTGTTCAGAAAGTGTGCGATTAAATCTTTCAACAACTGAATTTGATTCAGGATTGTAAAGGGGTGATCGCACATGTGAAATGTTTCTTTCTTTCAGAAAGTCCGAGAACATAGAAGACACAAACTGGCTGCCATTATCAGACAGTAACTCACTAGGCAAACCTTCTCTAGAGAAAACACTATTCAGAAAATTAATCACCTTATCCGTCTCAACACTGGGGAGAAAACTAACTTCAGGCCATTTGCTGTGAAGATCAACAAGAACGATCGCATATCTCATGTGTGCCGGTAAATCGTACATCGGACCTTTGATATCGACTGCTACACGTTGCCAAGGAGATTCTGGAAGGGGCAATCTATCATTTGAAGGAGCAGTACCATTTTTGAATGATTTGCTAGAGCCTTGACAAACACAAGCTTTCAATCTTTCTTCTATCGCTTTATCCATAGCCGGCCACCAATACATCGAACGTAATCGTGATTTTGTTCTCTGAATACCCATATGAGATTCATGAGCCAAATCGATCAAATCATTTCTCAAAGACACATGGACGACAACTCGTATGCCACGCAAAATCTGATGTTTGTGGACTTACAATTCATTTTGGATAAGGTAGAAGGGACGTAATTCAGCGGGAATATCTTTCTTATTTGGCCATCAGGTTTCAATGAAATGACGGATTCGCAAGAGGTCTGGACATTGTTCGCAAGAAGTGATGGAACCAATTATAACATCATCATCATCTGTATCATCTGACAAAAAGTACACCATGTCTTCTACCGGAAATCGAGAACAGTAGTCAGGAATAGTATTGTCACAGCCTCTCTTGTACTGTACATCAAAGTTGAATGCCATCAATCTTGTGGCCCACCTAGCCAAACGCAAACTCATCCTATGAAAACCTTAGCGGGAAAATATCATTCTCAATGGCTCGTGGTCGGTTTCCAATACAAATCGTCTACCAAGTATGTATGGCCTCCATCTCTCGCATGCCCAGACTAACGCCAAACTCTCTTTCTCTGGAAGTAGAGAATTTCCTTTCTGATTCGGACAATCTTCTCGAAGCAAATTCGACAGTGCGCTTTCCAAGAATGGGATCGATGATGGATAATTTGGCTCCTAAGCCGACATTAGAGGCATCTGTGGAGACAACGACTGGAAGACTTAACATCAAATGGTGCTAAAGCTGTACTATTACTAATCAGAGACTTCATCTTGTCAAAAGTGACCTGTGCTTCGTGAGACCATGTAAAATGAGATGAATTCATCAACTCACGTAATGGTTCTACCAGAGTAGAGAAATTTGAAATATGCTTCGCGTAGTACCCAAATGCACCAAGTGTGGTACGGTGCTCACCAAAAGAAGACGGAATAGGAGACTGTACTAAAGCTTTCACCTTCTCACCTGAGGGTTTGATCCCGTGTTGATCAACATTGTGTCCTAAATACGTAATCTTGCTGACACCAAGCAAACACTTCGACTCGTTAAGCTTAACATTGTGTTCTGACAAACGCTTCAAAACAGCATTCAATCGCTGATTGTGAATGTCAGTTGAAGGACCAGAAACCAACACGTCATCTAGATAGCATATGACTCCCTCAATACCTTTCAAAGTTTTTGATATCACTAACTGGAATGCAGAGGGACATGAGGCTAAACCAAAGGGACATCGCTTAAAGCGGAACAAGCCATCGGGTACTATGAATGTGGTGAGGTCTCTGCTATCCTCGTGTAAAGTAAGTTGCAAGTAAGCTTCAGATAAATCAAGCTTAGAGAAAGTACATGAACCTTTCATCGAACTCATCAGTTCTTCAACTCTTGGTATTGGATACCCGTCAACAATGACAGCTTGATTCGCAGCGCGCAAATCAACACAAATTCTCATTTTGCCGTTCGCTTTCTGTATGTACTATAACAAGATTCGATATCCATTCGGAAGCATCTACTCTCTCAATGACATCAGCTGAGAGTAACCTCTGGACTTCATTGCTAACTTGGTCTCGGATAGAAAAAGGAATCTGTCTCAAGGACTGTCGTACAGGCTTAACATCAGGGTTAATGCGAACTTTGTGAATATAGCCTTTGATACATCCAAGAACGGTACCATCTGCATGAGAAGCAGGAGTAGAGCATATCGCAGCAGTGCGATCAACGTGAGACGACTGAGTACCGGAAGTGAGCTGAGCAACTGAAGCAGACTGAAAAACTGGACTGGGAAATAGGGACAACGGACTGACAAACTGGAATGGACTGAGACAAAGGAACAACGGACTGACTTGACTGAGCAGTAGAACTTCACTGTGAAATAGAGCTGGCATGCAAAACTGAATTAGACTGAGCGACTGAGGTAGACTGAGTAGATGACAACGACTGAACTGTACGAGGAACATGAAAATCGGAAGCAGAGGACGTAACTGACACAGTGGTAGGAGTAACAGAGATGACATGAGACGTAGGGGTAGCAGTAGAACTAGGAGATACATGAGACGTAGACTAAACAGGTTTTAAAGAGACATGACTATCACTAACATGACAAATCGATTTGGAATTAGGAGCGAGAAGATCCCAAAGATCTTTCCTGACACTCTGAAAACGTCGGAGCAGATCACGACCAAACAAAACATCTTTGTCCTTAAGTGTCACAACCACAAATGGTACAGTAGAACTTTCTAATCCATCTCGAGAAGTGCAACGTAATTCAATCCTGCCTATGACTTTCACTCTCTCACCAGTATAAGTAAACACTCTCATCGAGCAAGCTTGTAAAGAATCATCAATTTCATCCTGTGAACACAAATCAGCTAATACATGATCTGGAATAATATTAATTCCGCAACCAGTATCGAGTACACCCGTAAGAGCTTTGTCATGAACAACCAACGTAGAGGAAAACTTCTCATCTTTATTTGGATTCCCAAGACTACAAATCGTAATGCAACATGCGGTAGAATCATCATTCATTTCATGTGAGATTTCATTAACTCTAAAGTTCTTTCCTCTCGACTGCCTTCTGTGAAAATTACTCGGGGTGCTTGAATGGTTGTAACCTGGATTTGACTGACTTCTAGGACGGCTGCTACATACCTTAGAAACATGTCCAACCTTTTTGCAGTAGTTGCCAGTCTTGTTCCTTGCAAAACAATTCTCATAAGTAGCTACGTGCTTATCTGAACCGCATCTGTAACATGTACGTGGTGGTGAGGAGCCGGTACCGGTATTAGGCCTACTTGAATTTGGCTTGCGCCACGAATTCCTATTGCCTTCACGGTTAGGCGTGTTTCGTTCGCGTTGCCTAGAGCGGATGTGAAAAGCGCTGTGGCTCGAAGAGTTATGAGTCCTAAGAGTTGAACTTTCCTGCGCTACGCGTTCATACTCTTTCGCAATTTCAACTGCCTTTGCAAAAGTCAATTTACTATCATCCTGCAGTAATAGCTTCTCTCTGACCCTATTGTCTTGGACACCGATAATGAGCTGTCCCAACAACGACTCATTAAGCGGATCCTTACAGACCTTGAAATCGCAGCTGGATGCAATCTGATGTAAGTCAGAAGTAAAACTCTCAATACTTTCACCTTGCTTCTGCTTCCTCTCATTGAATTTCAATCTATGAGCCCACTTTGATGTGGTACAAACAAAATAGCTACTCATTGATTTCTTTAAATCAGACAATGTACTGACATCGGAACTGTCAAATGTGTATAAAATCCTTTGTCCTTCTGGACCCAAACAAGAAATCAGTGATACCCTGCACCTGGGCTCTTCCTTAGAAGCGTCAAGACCAACGGCTAGCAAGTAATTATCGTAAGTCCTAATCCATGTATCCCACGCAATGGGAGGCTCACCAGGAGAATGAAGAAAAGGAGTGGACGCTGGAACACCCGTAATAACACTGGCCATGTCAACAAAATTCAGAAAAAGAAACTAAGTCTAGCCTAAGTTCTCAAGTAAGTAAAATTTATAAACCTAAGGGCTTAAAAATTTATCAATCGAATAGTAAAGCAAAAACAGAAGAACTTAGTAAATAATTTTCGACATCAGCGTCGCCAATATTATGTTTTGTATTGTATTGTTTAGTATTACTTATTCGCAATGTTCGGTTCATTAGTGTAGACAAACAAGCAACATATTTTTTCAAATCATAAACAACATAGCAATATACCCGCCAATGTAAGTAATAACATTGTCATTTTCAAGGGATAAACTTCCACGCGTAAAAGGTTTTATCAATGAAATATAATGTTCATCATCGACTATATTGATCGTCGTTGATGAAGGAGTTTCACTATTTTCCAGATACGATGACAAAGTGCTTAGCTGAATATTTGCGTGGCGAATGGCAGACGATAATCTTTATCTTTTTCTCCGATTGTAACAATTGCCGTACAGATATGTAGTAATTTCCTCCATGTAATTGTCGATAACGACCAAATCGCTTCTCTAAAACATCTGTCTGGATCTTCCCGAGAAGAACATAATCGAAACCTTTTTCTTCCAAGAGAAATTCAGACAAATCAGCAAGAGAATTGCAGGTAGATATCCACACGGTGCGTCTGGCGTGACTATTAGTGGTCACAACTCCTCCATTCAAAATTCCTTCACAATCGTGTTTAGTGGATCCATACTAGTGATTTGCGACCCAAAACGAAATCTTCTGCTTGTGTCCTTTTTTGGAATCCACGAAAATCCAAAATGGCGCCTTTTCTCGAAATTTTTGGTTACTTGGCTATATTTAATCGATTACAGGCCAACCTTTGGCTACGAAAAAGTCATTAATCAAGTAACAGAAATTGTAAATAATATATTTCACAATTTTTCAGATATATTTCAATGGTTAAACTAGTCCTCTCAGTTTCCAAGATGGCCGCCAAAATCAATAAAAGCCATAAATTACAAATTCATGCATACTCATCGTTAGAATTACATCGAAGCTTAGTGGGATTTACGAGTACTTATAAGAATCTTTGTTCCAGTTGTAAAGACATAAATATGTTGTGGACAAATCAATCATTTTTACTGCCTCATCTGCTTGCTATCTGACAATCCTATCATCATAATTACATGTACTTATGGTCAAACTTAAATTACATACATGTAGGCCTATATATTTGCGTTCATAAATTTAAGGTTAAATCGTAGGTACCTATATACCGTATTAAAACCATTAAGCAACAATAAAATCAATGTAGTAATGATCGAATCAATATAATTCACATTCATAAACGAAGACTACAAAGAAAAGAGAACTCTGCCTATAAATATATGCAATTATAATCACGCACGTTACTACAAAAACACACTACAAAACATTACAAATAAAAGACAAGTTTGCCTACAAATGCATGCAATTATAATCACATACTGCACGCAGCAACATTTTGAAATAATTCGGGTGACTAGATACAACTTTATACCTATTCCATACTTTCTTGAAGTCAGCATGTACCGATTCACTGGCTTGCTCACTCCAGACACCTAAAGAGCAATTGTTCGAAGAACAAAATTCTCCAACATGATAAAAAACATCATGCGCCTTTGGAGTAACTTGAATCCCCAAAGCCATGTAGCTATCACGAAATTTTTCAATGTGTCTACGAAATTGAGGATTCAAAGTTTCTCCAAAACATGAATTCACAACGAGATTAAAATCTTCCAAAGCAGTGACATATCGTAAACAACGAAGGGGACACATTGCCCGCAAAGAATCAATTCGGGTCAACAACTTTTTGCAAGCGTTTCCATCAAATGAACCGCCATGAATGGCACTACGTTCCACATGACAACACTTGCTCTACTGCAGAGCGCCACCCCATGTCTTCAACATTTCATTATAAATCTTATTCACAATTCCAAGTTAAAGATGCAACTCCGGTGGAGGCAACACTTCAAGAACGCGTTGATCAAGCTCACCTTTCAACAGCGGAACATGGATGACATTGTCATACCTTTTAGCGGCAGTTCTGTCGGAGTTCTGCTGGTAAAACTTCCAGAATTGTTCTGTTATATTACCGAGCGTGCGTGGGGCAGCATTCGATTTCAGATTGTCACGGTGGGCACGGCACCAAGAACATGGGTGACTAGACGAATGACTCATAAGTCCTAGAAGAATGTTCGCCATCTTCAGATCCGTAGCGAAACGAAGAGGATAGCGCGTGCTATTCCAAAGCTCTCTCATGCGAAGGTGAATCCATATTTTTAGCATGTTCGTATAGCCCTCGTCTACATTGGGAGCAAGTGCCACAATAAAAAGTTTCTTGACACCAGTATCCTTCGAAGAGGACATACTCCTCCGACAGTTTTGATTCATGCTCTCTGGCTCACCGGTTTCGACGAAGCTCAAGCATATTTTCATGAAGCCGCCTCCTCCGTCAACAAACTTCAGAACCGGCTCTGAAATACGTTGTCGCTGGACAATATCGTTGATAAACCTCTCCAAGTCGTGGCAAAAGATAAGACTTTCACTACTCTGATTCGACGACACGACGAATTCAAGTTTCTTTTCAGTAAAGTAAGAATCCAAAAGATGACTCCTGTCGTCAAGCCTATCTTTCAATCTGGGTTCTACAATAGAGCGATCATTATTCGCACGAATTGACATATCAATTCATGATGACGCAGGAGAAGTAGTACCGTTCTGTGGTGGTGTTACTGTTTTGACCCTACATATTAGGTCACGAGAATAAGGCTTTACGCTATTGTGATTTCCATAGTTATTCAATAGTCATAATGACAGGCATTTACAGTAGACCATCATATCAGAGCGGTTATCCCGTGTTTGTTGGAGGTAGACGACAAGTTGGAGGAGGTATATTTGGTGCACTAAGACGTATGGTTCTTCCAACACTCAAAAAGTATGGCGTACCAATCATGAAGCGTGTTGGAAGCAGGGCTTTAGATTTTGGTGCAAATGTTGCAGCTGATGCGCTTCAAGGTGAGGATATCGGTGAATCTATGAAAATGCGCGCGCAGCAATCTGCCATAAACGCATTAGATGATTTAACAAAGACGAGACGTACAGTTCGGAAGAAGCGTAGGAAGTCAAGACAAGTTGGATCCGGTCGAGTTACTAAGCAAAGACGCAGGAAAAGTAAAAAGCCGACTAGAGCAGCACGTTCTAAATCTAGACGTCGAGTGAAAACAAGAAAACGCAAACGAAATTCCACTGCGACTAGAAACAAGTCAAAACGAAGGAAGACAACATATTTGTAGAGCTAATACGATGCGGAGTATCAATTCGGCTTTGTGTTTCTTCGATTCTCCCCCTCATCAGACAGACATCATCTCCTCAACAATTGTAGACATAGTACCCACAACAAATATCGATGGTAACCAACAGCCTATTCAGTTTGATATACCTGCCAATCCTCAAGATTATATTGACTGTCAATCCATTGATTTAGAGTTGTGTATACAAATTAAGAAGACTGATGGTACAAATATTGATTCATCCAAGGATAAAGTGGGATTGGCAAATCTTCCTATTGCCAGTCTGTTCTCAGATGTGTATCTAATATTGAATGACAAACAGATTGAAGGAGGGGATCGAGCATATCCATATGGAGCATATATACATACAATGACGCAATTTCAAAAGCAAGCTAAACAGTCACACTTGCAAGTTTCTGGGTGGTATGATGATCAGCAAGGGAAATTTGATGATGTCTCAAATACAGGGTTGAAAAGACGAATGGATTTAACAGCGGATTCAAAGGAATTATACTTGAAAAGACCTGTCTATCTTGATTTCCTTCGTCAATCTAGATATCTGCTATCACAGGTTAAAATGCAAATAAAATTTATTCGTGCAAATCCTGAGTTCGCGTTAATGGCTTTTGGAGCTACAAACTATCAAGTCAACATAAGTAATGCCGTGCTCAATGTAAGGCGAGTAACAATGAACCCGTCAGTCATCAACGAGCATGCGACAGGATTGAGGAAAAACAATGCAATATATCCAGTTAATCACAGTGTGTTGACAAAGTTCACAATTGGTGCGGGATCATCCTCACATGCCTACCCAAATCTTTTTCCCACTGCAATGCCAAAGGCGGTGTATATCACATTTGTGGAAAATGAGGCATTCATTGGTGCTTTTGAAAAGAATCCATTCAATTTCCAACACTTTAATGTTAGCAAACTAGCACTCTACCAGGATGGGAAATTTGTATCTTGCAAAGCATATGAGCCTAATTTCAAAGATGATAAATTCGCACGTGAATATGGTTCTACTTTCACCGCCCTCAACATGTTTAATACAGGTGATTCAAATGGAATTACAATGGATATGTACAAGAATGGCTACTTCTTCATTATGTACAACCTCACAGCAGATGCAGATCTAGGTGGTGAAAGCGTAGGAGTTACAAAGCCTGGAAATCTACGACTGGAGGTATCATTTGAGTCACCTTTGAAGAAAACAATTACTTGTCTCATTTATGCTATCTATGATAGCAAAGTTGAGATAACAAGAATGAGAGACGTGACTGTCAGCTATCAGAGATGAGTAACTTAAGCAACATAGAAATCTTGAGGAAAATGAGGAAAGCTCATCCCTACTCCAAGACAATATTTCTCAATGTCTTTTCTAGAGATAATTTACCTGATTCAATTCCTTTCTATCCTTGTTCGCTTATCATCAATACGGATACCAACAATCTTCCCGGAAAACATTGGATTGCTGTATACATCAATCGCTATAAAGTGGCTGAATATTTTGACTCTCTTAATCAACCTCGCTTACATGATATCGCATTATGGATGAACAGGTTCTCCTGGACTGTTTGGAAAGTGACATCGTTCCCACTTCAAAGTAATACATCTCTAATGTGCGGTGGCTATGTACTCTATTTTGTCAACGAGAGACCATTGAAAAATAACTATAAAAGTGCTTTAGAATTATTTTCAAAAAACTGTGATAAAAATGATGTAATTCTTACGAAATATGTCGAAACAGTTTTGAAATAAAGTTTTATGTTGTATCATTAACTTGCTCTCTTTTTTCCAAAACAAGGGTCTATAAGGAACACAAAAACATGTTCATATTTCATTATCTATTCACATATATACAAAATCTACAATTTGGTTTTCATGAAACATTTTTTCAAATCACATATGATGGGAGGCACATCACTTATGTCTTTGATGCCGGTTATCACAATCTTTCCATTATGGAACACATGAACATGATGTGGATGCCAGTTAGTCAATTGAGCTGCTGGAAATAACTCCACTTCATAAGTTAGATTATGTGATGATGTAACTTTACGGAAGTCATAGTGATAGTGCAATTCACATAACACGGTCATTGTCTTCACTTTCCAATCAGATAATGAATCACCAAGTAAATGTTCCAAAGTAAAGTGTAGATATGAGAGATCACCCTCCATGACCCTTCCAATACATTGGATTGTTCCATTTGGAAAGAATAGGATAGTGAGAGATTTATCCTTCCTCTGAATCCTCCATGTTAACATTGAGGGTCTTCCAAGATGTAAGCTCGTTGTCGGCTTCAATTTGCGTTTTATCAGTAACCATTGTTTTCGGTTGGGTATATTCCTCTCGATCTCTTGTAGATTGAGTTTTGACTTTGCTTTTGTAGTTAACATCCGATTTACAACTTCCAACCGTTTGATGTCCTCCATCTTTAATGAATGACGTTATCTGTGGTAGTATCTCCCTTGTAAAGGTTTCCCATGTGACGTCAGTGAAACGAAAAAATCGATATTCAACATCTTCCCGTTTTGGTGAACAGACGTATAGTTTGACTGATGAATCACACTTTATCCATACCTTGTCATCGAGAGGAATCTTGATCCGAGTCTTATGGTTGCCAGTGAGATCCGCAAAGTCTTTCAGTGAAGGCAATGAGTCAATTCTAATGCAAATTTTCGAACACTATTTGCTATTGAATGACGAAATGCTATTCTTTTAGAATTTGTTATGTGAACGTTTTGAACGTCACTAAGTTTCCATGTTCTAATGTAATGAGGCATGTTCCGAAAGCTATGTTTCAAATTTAGGTTTAATGTTGCCTAAAGTTTGTTATGTTATTAGCTGAACATATCGGAATGATGTTGAGTACAAAGTCTTCACATATTCATTCACATTAGGACTACCTATTTATTAGTAATCATTTCTACATATCGGAAAGATGTAGAAATTTCAATTTTAGTAAGACTACTTATGTATTAGTAAGTGTTGCTACATGTCGGAAGATGCAGCAATCGCAACGTTGACTCACGTTGACTCAATGCTCTAAACACTTCAAATATGTCTACCAACAATAAAACATCTAACTTCAGATATGCCAGCATGTAATCCCAAATGTGCTACAATTAAATTCAATACATGCCTTGTTAGCGTGTTCATATTCACTATCGGAACAATGCTCACGAGTAAGATCATTATAGAATTCAAATTGTGGTGGTAGACAGTCTTCCGTCAACGTGTTTAAGTTTTTCAAGTATGAATATGGAAACACTCCCTTCTGATATAAAACACTATCACTTAATTGTGGAAATTCTACCCTTAATGTCTCTACATGCTCATACGTTTGCAAGCCCTTGGCTAATTCACTCAAGGATGCACTTAGAAATTGATATGTGTCTAAGAATTTTAGTTTAAAGTATACTGTCTTCCCTTTGTATTCATTTACAGGGACACTGGCGGATAAAGTTATATATTTTTCAGCAGTTGCTGCTACAACATCTAATTTTCAAGATTTCATTCTTCTAATCGCTTTATAGCAAACGATGTGACTATCATAATTTTTAAAATTGTGGAAAAATATGGGGAGCTCCCGTCTGTTAAGTCTTAACCGGAGATTGCATTTACTACATAATGTTTGCCTATATCGTCCGGTGATATGATCATGATCACGAACTTTTATGACTTCATCGCTGAATTTCGATTTACATTTGTTGCAACATTCTGCATTCTCATGGCTTGCTTTTTCATCCGCTGACAGTGTCATTGGCTGCCTAGTTGTTGTACATTGGTTGTCATATAAGTCTTGGGCTACAGTTTCTAAGTGGTGCAAGAAACTAACAATTTCTCCCTCAAAGAGGTAATACTTGTTTTCAAATTCCGATTGAATGGCATTATGTCAGACATGATAAGCTCCAATGGCCGCAGGTTTATGTATTTTATTATCAATGTAGCACTCTATATCTGCATAAATTACTAATGGAGGACTTAGTTGATATTCCATGCTACTTGTTAGTACTTTTAGATCTGTCGGCATTTTTTCTATTTGTGCTTTTCCTCGAATGCAAAACTGGAAGTGTCGTTCTAGTGTTGTCTTATATGTGAATGACTGAGTGCATCTTTCGCAGAAGTATTTATGTCTTTTTAAAGTTCTCCTATACAATCTTGACAGCTTTGGAATTCCACAATAGTGTGCTGCTCCATTGTTTAGAATTAGCAAAATATTAACCGTTTGCCTACCAGTAAAGTTACTATTGTAACGAACACCTTTGAGTCCATTTTCATAAAAGTGAATGTTAATTTTAATATCATTATTTTTCTCAAATTTTGGAATATCTTTGATTGATACTGGTGTGGAAATGCCTTCCATATTTAGCTCAGATGTCCACTTACTATATGATTTTACTTCATTCCTTGAATAAGGTACTTCATTATGATGCAATATTGATAAAACTGCATATAGGAAGCAATCATTTGCATTTGAATTAACATTAATGACAGCTCTAGAGTTTTTTAACTTCTTTGGTAGAGGAAATGATTGTCCACCTGACAGTATTGGACTTGTTATTACATTGAACTCTATATTTTGTACATCATCTATAATCCAATTGCTACCCTTTTTTGTGAAGGCTTCAATATGATTCATTAGACTATTTAGATAATCCTGAAACCAAGCATCATAGTCATAAATATAGTTTGAGGATGATGAGGTAAAATGTGCGAGAAAAGTTTCTTCTTCTTGAGGATTAGAACGGACATAACGAATTTGTGCAATCAGACGACCGCGCAATTGATAGCTCCTCAGTAAGTCAGACACTAAATTCCCTAACATGGAACGCATGCTTTCTAAGAATGATGTTATGTCCAAAGTAGGTGTTGTTGGCGTGATATCATATACACGTGCATGGCCATTGAGTGCGCTTTCGCTGAGACTAACAGTTCCATAGTTATTATGCATATTCATCTCACTATTTGTATTATGTACATTCATATGCTGTCGAAATCTACTTTTAGTTATACGTTTTGCCACACCGAGAGCAGTATTGCATAAAGTTTTGTATGTTAGTTGAAGCGCTGGTTGTTGGCTTAGAAGTAGATCTATTTTGATTATTCGAATTTGACTCTGTTATGCTATCATTTGGTTTATTATTGCATACAAGTTTATGCCTCTTAAGATTATCCATCCTATTCGTCTTATATGGACACTTGCTACATTGATACGTTTTCCTAACTTACAAAATTTTTCATGACGATGCAAATTGCCTATGAGAGTGAACACTTTTCCACACTTGGTACAGAAAACCATGATTATTGATGAGGAATGAAATTAGCAAGCCCTTATATACATCTACCATCTAATGACGTCAGCGTCATCACCAGCCAATACCATATGTTCCGATCTGTTGTAAAGAGAAAACACATACAATTTCAACAATTATTTTTTTTTCAAAATAGAAGTCAAAGTAATAAAGTTACAGTTTAACACATTTGACAATACCACTATGGTAGAGTTTTAGGTGACTGCAGCTGTCATTACAGCCACCCAAATCGTCCATCCTCGTAAGGCGCACTCTTCTGATGCCATTTTGGGAACAGTCGAGGTGCACAAGCGTTTCTTTTTTATGCTGCTGGCTGGTGGTTACTTGGGAGGCCAACAGGAGGTTTGATTGAGTAATATTTCTTAGAGACTCAATCAAACCTCTATTGTCCTCCTTCAACTTCACCTCGCGGGCCTCAACCTCCTTAAGGCGCTCTTGGCAACGACGGAGTTGTACCTCAACGTCTTGTACATCGTGTTGTACCTCTTCTACTGTCGCGTCGAGATCGACATTGTACTGCCGAACAGGGAGAGCAGCTTGAGGTGCGGGCACAGCAGCGTGAGGGGAAGGATCTGCGGCTGGGATCGGAGAGGAAGGAGCTGCGGCTGGGATCGGAGAGGAAGGAGCTGCGGCTGGGATCGAAGAAGAAGGACGCAGTTGAGATAACGGAGCCAGTGTCATCATCGGTGATAACGGAAGGCGCACACTCCAGCTCGGAGAAGCCCGAATGTTGCTGAATGACACCTCCTCCTGAGATGCACACATCGCGGAGTCCTGTAATCGAAAGAAACAATTGTTTATCATCTATTTAGCATTTTACCATTGATGAGATACAAAAGTGAATTTCTCTTACCTCCGGCTGGATTGTGACCTTCTGACCGGATCCAATCTCTCTCTCACGGGGCAACGAGTCATTCTAAAAGATAAATCAATCTATTACAAACAAAAAAACATTAGTAGTAAAGTGAGTTTCGAAACATATTTTAATAGAAAATTCTGTACTCATGCAGTTGACCAACTTTGATACTTACATTTGTAACAGGATCATCATCCTCATCGGAAGAAGATGTCGGGGAAGAAGTCGCTGACGAAGTTTCCTCCTCAGATGAAGTCGCTGACGAGGTTTCATCGTCCTCTGATGAAGACTCCCGAATCGAATAAGGCTTTTCTTCATTGTCTTCCACCGACGTACTCGTCGCTGGCGTCGATAGGAAACTTCAATGCTTCCTGAGGGACAGCGATCGCACAACCTGCAGCGAAAAATAAGATAACATGTTCGCAACTCATTGAGAAGCATACATGTTCTTGGAAATACTTCATGCATTGAGAAATATTATTGACAAATAACTAAACAATGACACTTACGGGACTAGGAAGACACTTCTTCTCCGGTGTAGGCAAACGGGGTATACTGTTCACACCTGTAAACAGCTGAAGAAAAGATCATATTCAATTTCACATAAAGAGCTAATGAATAACTTTAATACTTACATTTCTCAAGCATTCAGCCGCTGTCTCCTCTTCAAAACTGACACAAGTCTGTTGAGGCAACTCACTCTGAAATGTTGTGAAAGTGTTGAAATACTTTTTACATGGTAGAATAATTAACGGAGTAAATGTATCTCACATTTTTATTGACAATCTTTTTTTGAATTAAGACCTTGGTCTTCTTAGGAGGAGGCATCTCATCATTATCCTGAAATGTTTAAACGATATATGTTTTTAAGCATCATGGACCAATAATTAATTTATTCGGTTTTAAGAAGCTATCCTTTGAAGGTATTATGTATGATTGTCAGAACTCACCTCAAAATCACTTAAGGTGTCATCGATGAACTGTCGTGACTTGGGGGCTTTCTTTGGGACTCGGGACTTGACGTGTTTCTTTATTGCCGTAGGCTCATCAACCTGTGAAAGGACACCTTCCATCGGCCTCTCCTTTTGAAATAACCGCTCCAACCTCCTCTTTTCAGTCTTTGAGGTGAGGTTGATGTCCTTCCTCCCATTTTGCTGAGCACATGGTGTGTGTTTTTCAATGAATGCCTTAGAGGCTTCGGCATTAACCTTTTCATTACTCCGTTTATTTGACTTGCAAGTTAGGCAGTACAGATACGTACAGTCACTTTTGAAGATGCAGTTCTTGTGACCGCTCTTATTAGCATGTCGAACGGGTAATTGACATGTTTCACGGAAGTGAAAAATTAGGCGCTGTCGTGCAAGACTCTCTTGTCGGACTATCTCTATACAGGAAAAAAAAATTGATTATAATTTTATCTCTTATTAAATGAGAACTCATTTATATATCATCAACAAAACTCTATGAAGTACTACCTTGTTATTGAATAAATCTTAGAAAGATTTGAAATCTGAATTTGAAATTGAAACCGAAAGTCGAAAGTTTAATTTTCAATCGAAAACGGTTTGCTCATAGAAAGAGTTGAAATTTGCAAGTAGCTGTCTTGAAATTATTTAATTTCGAAATTAATTTAATGGAATGAAAGTGAAATTTCGAAAATTTCAACCAATCCTCAATTTGTTTAATTAAACAAGCTTGAATTTTATACATCTGTTAGCAGATGACAGACTGAATACTTAAAATGGATGAAGGCTTTATTTAGGTATCTTTTACTTATTAACAAACTGTGAAAATCTTGTTGATTTAAATACACTTACATTTAAACTGATATATTCATGTCTCTCGCTCAATGACTTAATTTAGGATGAAAAATTTAAAAAACATGGTTAATAATGTAACATAAAGTGTTCCTATCCTAAAACCCAAGCTTCTATGTTTAAAGCTATTTGGTTATAAGAACTTAATAATGTTTCTACTCCCGAATATCCTATAAAGTAGCATAACATGGGTAGTGAAACTCACTTCAGAATTGTAGTATGAATCGGAGAACGGAGGAACGAAGAACGACGTCTGCTATGGACACTGAATAATTCAAAAATGAGTGAAAATTCGTTGTGTGCAACTTCTTTATATATGAAATTGACAAAGCAACTATGAACAAAGACCTTATGACATCACATCCTGGAATTGGTACGACCAAACAAAATTGATAACTCAAACAAGAAATTAAACAGCTGGTTTATTTTTAAACTTAGAAGAGGAAGTGCCATCAAATGTGTTGAAAGATTTCCACATACAAGCATTAGAGTCAACTCCAAATATTTTTTAAAATGATGGAATGATATATTGCTTGAAATGCTATTATTTAAAGACATATTATCATTTAAATTTTAAGATACCAGATGCTTGAATTGTTTAAGAAATTGTAAATTTCAAATTGCGCGCCAAATTTCGAAAATTCAAATTTCGCGCCAAAATTTAAATAATCAAATGTGATGATGAGGGTTTAGGGTAAGGGTTAAGTTTAGGGTTAGGTTAAGGTTTAGGGTTAGGGTTAAGGTTAGAGTTAGGGAAGCAAGAAGAGCATCTATGGCACCCGGAACCCATGGGTAAATAAATTTTCGAGTGATCGCGAAGTGGGCGAAGCGCACTCGAAAATTTATTTACCGTATAATCCGAAAAATTTCGAGGGCGGGAAGCGCCCGAGAAATTTTGAGACCCCCCCGCCGTGTATGAAGGTCAAAGGTCAAGGTCAAGTGTAGAGGTTTGTATATTATGGCCATTTTTAGTTGTAAAACTTTAACTTTGAAAATTTGTAAACTTAGTCATTTTTGTAAAAAAACTTGGAATTTTTCAAGTTGCATACAGATGTATACAACTAAGATTTTTTCATCAAATGGGTACATACAATATATCATTCGAATGCTCTTTTCATTCTGATTCTAATGGTGTATTGTATGACACATGTATGACATATAACTAGAGAGCTACATGCCTTTAAAGAATGGGCTAAAAACTTAGTGAATTTAAAAATCTAACATTTGTCTGCTTGCATACAGTTGCATACAATTGGGATTTTCCCATCGAATAGGTACATACCTTATATCATTCGAATGGTCTTTTCATTCTCATTCTTATGGTGTCCTGTATGATACATGTATGATATCATTCTGGACTGCTACAAGCATTTTAAAATTAACAACATAACTGTTTCTTTAAAAGTTATTTGTTCCTATTTATTTCAAGTTGAAGTCTTCATATTTGATTTTTTCTGTTTCAATTCAGTTATTGAACATCATTAATTGTAGATAGTTATTCCCCTTTCCCATTCAGACCTTAATTGAAGACCGATTTGTGAAATGATAAAACAAGTCTGTTCATATATACAAATGAATATTAAATGAAAAGATTAAAAAAACATACTAAATGTCATCAAGGTAAGGAAAGGGTACAAGTTTTTTCAAGTCCACTTGCACATGGGTCCTGGTCTTTTTGGGCGCACAGGGACAGCGACGTGGTGTCAAGGTCGATGATTGAAAATTCGAGAGCGGTTGTGAGGTTCCGCTCGTTTGGCTCCATTCGCATGAAGACACGTTTGGTGTGATACTTTTTCGGCGCGTTCTTCACTTTAACAGTGACCCTTCCATACAGTGGCGTTCGCATGGACTTTTTATTCATGTGCCGCATCGTCTCGATTGATACGTCAATATCATCACTCGAGTAGTCGGGCGATGCAGGGGCTTGGGTGAACACCACCGGCTCGTTTGGTGTTGTAGATCGCTCCATCGGAGATTGGGGAGGTGTATTGGTACGCTCCATTGGCGATTGAGGTGAAGTGGTACGATCAGCAGTACCGTTCTCAACTGCAGCTTCCTGTTTGCGATCCATAATGACTTCTAGATTTAAAATAATTGTAACTTGTAAACGTGAGGATTAGAACCTTTGATAAGAATTGGTACAAGCCTCGGACTTATATACTTTTTAAACAAAGGAAATCCTAACAGCCAATCAGAGAGGTACCGAACTTCCCTAAAGACTATATAACTATATGAAGGATGTCATTGTTCCAAACTGTTAAGTACTTATCCTCAACGTTCCATAACAAGAAGCATGTCCTCAAAACCTTTATTCTATTTTCAAAATGACAGCCAAGTCATTATGGGAGGTCAGTTGGATATGGCCATGCATCTCTGTTGCTGCTGCAAAGTGGCCTTATGGAAAACTTTAACTGTGACAGCACTTCAAAGGCGGAGTGGACTACCAGTGAAGTGTCCGGTACACGAGTGTGAGCATGACTTCACCAACAATCAGACATTTCATGAATGGTGTGATGACTTCCTAAAGATCATGGAGTCGCCTGAGGGACGTGATCTGTACCCATCCTTTATTTTTAATGCTTAAATTAAACTTACATTGTCTCTTGTCTTTTTCATTTTAAACATAGTTCTGGAATTGGTTTTCTTATTGGGGAGCAACTAAATCATAACTGCACATTAAAGTTTCACATCTAAATAGTGCTACATTTAAAATAATTGTCACAATAGTCGCAATTGAGCAAACCCATTCAAAATCAAACAACGGACGTCTATCGGTACGTACCCAAGTACTCAGAACCAAGTTCGATCATAGACGTTCCGAAACGCAATGTACTCAACCCAGTCTACCAAAGACATGTACCTATCCAGTAAGACAGAAGTCATACATGTTCCTATTCATAACACTGAATTATACATGTACCTATCCATGTTCCTATTGATAACACTGAATTATACATGTACCTATCCATGTACCTATCCCTCGCAAGTAGGGCACAGTTTTCACTACTAGTATTGCTTTAATCGCAATGCCACCTCCATGTAGAATTTCTTGATGGTCGAGAAAGCTTGGATCTGATTGCCTGGCGTCATGTCGTTGATCTGTCTCCTTGCTTCTTCTGCGATGATTATGTCTCTGTTGTTGACCCATATTGTTGTATCCGTAACGTCTGTTCTGTAACACTTGCTCTCGACCTGATCTGTCTTGATAAATCGGAGAATCCATTCTTTGAACAAGGCGACCATTGATCGATGCAACTGGTGTACACCAACTCCTTCCTACAATGATTAAAAGCAATTAAAATCAAACAGCTGATCATAAAGTAACTTTATGTAGAGCTTACCTTTTGGAACAAAAGCTCGAATTTCTGCATTGGCTTGAGGGCGTCAGACAAGAAATTCAAAAAGAAGCGAACTAAAGGATCCTGCAACTTCTGTCTAATTGCCATGAACTTTTCGCTTTGTTTGGATTGTCCATAAACGAAGTATCGCAGGAGAGCGTCATACAGAACGAGAACACGATCCACCACCTTCAGAATTTGAAGCCACCTGCAAGATAGCGAAAAATTTCATTATTTTCTAAATTTTTACCATGAAACTCATTAAACCAAAATTTGGTATCAAACGTAAGCACAGACGCGAACGCAGCTTTCGACGCAATACAGTAATGCATATATTTAATAGTCGTTAAATTTCGGGATATTTACCAAATGCGATTTTACTATATTTACAACTCAGTCTTCATAGGACTATTCGGTGGTCTATTTGCGATGATTCAATTCCAGTTCGCTCTGAAAATATTTCACATTACATTTGCTCTAAAATTATTACATTAAATACTTATGACATTATGCACATATAGATAAAGATACAGTTATAAATATTTCTTGATAAAAACGGAGATCCACGTTGACTTCGATGTTACGTCGGTGCTAATAAAAAATGTCTAGATTCAGGTAATCCACACATATTGTTGATATGTTGTAAAATATTTGGTTGATTCTGAGACCTAACGAGAGCAGAACACGCCCTGAACGATGAGAAGTACATCCTGCGTAGTAGAATACATCTACATGTAAATGCAAGTACAATTGTACATTTACAAATTGTATTTGTCAAAAATATAACTTTGAACATCTTACACGCGCGAGTATGTAAAAGTCGATAGAAAAAATTACTAGTGTTCGGTGTGGATTACGCAGACGTCAGCTAAGTTTTCGAGCTGCTTCGTCAGCTAAGCCAAACGAGATTTCAGAGGAGTCATAGTTATTGGGCCTATCGTTTGATCTCATTGGTGAATGATGCTTACATGGGTATATGAAGATACATGTACATGTATGTATACGATCCATATGCGTTCACCATCAAAACATAACAAACGAATCCAAAATATTAACATCAAAAAGTGAAAATGTCCTACGATTCCCTAACATAAGCACACATTTTGCAAAAGTACGGTATATTTTTCTTTTGTTGCCTAAAATTATAGATATCACATGATAGGCCTACTGTCGAGATACCACGATTGCACAAAAGTATTGTTTAAATGTGTGCTTCTATTAGGGGAACTTCAAAATTACAGATACTTCACAGATTTTGTTAAAAATCGAATAATGCTGCAGAATTTAATAAACAGAACCAAGAAAGAACAATTCTAATAACTCGATAACTGTTTGTTTGCACCTAGTCGAAACGGGTCGCAGAATGGTCATGTTCTTGATCTCCAGCACTTCAGTGATCTACATGTAGGAAATATATGTACAATGGCATATGAAACAAATGCTTAAGTGCATCAATGACACAATTACATGAAAATTGTCCAATAGGGCATACACATCAGTAGGGCTAGTAAAATATGTTCTAACAAATTGAAATATGTTCTGTACTTACGCGCTCGTACTTGCGTACTAAAAATACCGTAAATATGTGCTTAAAAGTTACGTGGACACTAAAAATCCTAAAATTTATGCTAAAAGTGCACAAAAACTGTTTTCCGTGGTTTCATTTACGCTATATACCTATAGATCTGTGTACGGTAATGTGATTTCTGTGTGTAAAAGTTAATCCGCCAAGAGAAAGACAGAACAGTTCAATTTCATACTTAGAGATGAGGATAAGGATTGGTCTCTGAAGTCTGCAATATAGTTAATTACTCAGAACAAATACAGATAAATACTATATACACATAAAGCATTTATTTGTGATTATTGTCAATACGTAATAAGCATACGCACTGTACTACGTATTTACGTGTGAATAGATTCATGTGCAACTGAGACTTAAACAACTTAAATCAGGCTATTCATAACTTACCCGATCAAATTTATTGCGTTCTGGTACAGAATACTTGAAATAAGAATAGAGATCCTGGAGAAGTGATTCAACACCACTGATGTCCGACTTTGATACCGCGTGGCTGGTGGCGTTATGTATGTGATGTAGCGAACATCCACCAACATCAACAATATTCGGTAAATGTCGTTGTAGTCGCACGAAAACGCCGTTTTGATTACCTGAAAATAAATTAAACGGATAATCTACTGTGGGCCCCATACTATACGTAGCTACGGCCTACCATCATAAATATGATAGGTACTCGTACACATGCTTACCTCGCATCACATTGCAGTTATCTGACATAACAGATAAACACCGTCTCGTGTCCAATTGAAGACTATCCACAAGCGAAGATCGTACACTTTCGGAAATGGTGGCCGCATCTCCTTTCTCAATTGAAGGCAAGTCCATGCAAACCATTTTCGGTTCAAAGGTTTTCTTATCAACATATCGCACAACAATTCCCAAGTATGATTTTAGCTTATTTGCCTCATCTATTTGCAGGCTGTACCATTCACTATCTTTTATGTCAGCTAAAACGGACTTTCTCACGAAGGGATACAAAGCCTCTCGTATAGTATATGAGATTTTGTCGGATTTCATTTTCATCTGACCAGTTAGTAAATTGTTGGGGACAAATGATTGAAGGTCGCTAATAAAATCATCATAACTTTCGAATGAATGGTTTTTTAATACGACACGGCATATAATTCGTAACTCAGATGCTCTGGCGGAAATTTCTTGTGGGTTATTTTTGGGGGTTTTGACAAATCCAAGTTTAGAATTTCCACTAATTTCCTTAGATCTACGAGAGTGAGTTATACCTTTTGCGTGACTTTCCAGATTCGTCTTGCCAGATCTAACAAAAAATTCCTTATCACTACAGAAGTGACACTTTACTTTATTTTTACTTTCGTCAACTAAAGTACACCAGTCTCCTATCACGACCCCATTATCATCTTTCTCTTTCAACCAATCGTCGTTCCATTGCGCTTTAGGCTTTGACGTCATCTTTTCTACGCAGCTGAAATGCAAAATTTAATTGTGTTTATGTAGGTCAAGGCCGATTTATCATACGAAGTTTTGCGAAACAATAAATAGACTGAGTGTCCGGGTCCGGTCAGAGACAGCCTCACCACACCACTTTTCTACAAACATAGAAATGACTGTCATATACCAATTTAGGCGTGTTTCACTGTTTGATTGCCGTAACTGACTTTGATAACTGCTGACTATCTTTGATCTTTGACTGACTATGACTAACTTTGATCTGTAATATTGATTGTTTCACAAAAGTTTTAATTACATACAAGTACTCGCGCATTGGTAGTTAGCGAACTACAAGGAATCGGGTCTATTCACAACATCACTTTTATTGTAGGCCTATACAGTTAACAGTTTTAGATGGGACCGGGCATTATTTACGATATTAGAATGGTGCCACCAAATTATCTAGCATATACACCAAACGGGAAAATCGCTACTATCATATTGTATGATTGTTTGGTAAAATTCAAGTATCAAAAGAGTAAGAATCGAAAAAATTCTCGAACGAGACGAGGAAGTTACAAAAACAAGAATTCCATACACTAATTTTTCACTTTTCCGGTTAATTTTTAGAATATATGAAATATATAACTAAGATAAAAGAGAACCTTCGATTACACTTTTCATTATACACAAATAAAGCAGGATCATCAACTGTATAAAACAAATTATTACTTAACATCCGGGTTGTTACTTCGGCATATTGAAGTTTAAAATATGGTAATTGAATTTTATAATATTGTTAAAAAATCAAATTATTATTCAAATATGGCTTACGAGCTATGTCTTTTACCTTCGTATTTGTATAAAACTCAACTGTAAAGAACATTTTTGAAGATCTCAACAAAATTACAACACAACTACGTGTTTATTAAGTCTATGAAGAAGTTTTAATCAATCTTGAAAATTTGTGATTGGTTCAATAAAACTTGATTCTATCCAGACTCACTAATTTTGAACAGTCAAAGTATACTGACTAGTAGTGTAGAACAACACATTTTAGCGGAACTAAATTTTCGAGACTGACGGTACCTGAACTAATTCGAGCAACTTATTTTCGTGAATTTGAAAAGCACTAACTGACTTAGTAAAATTATGTGCGTAACAAAGTTTCGTGAGAGACTCGTGCTTGCGAAATTCGCGAATATTTGTTGTTTTAGTAATATTCTAACAATACACAGTTCATCTGACTTCCATGAAAGCATACTACATGATAAGGCAGTAAAGTAAATCGGTCAAAGAATACAATGAATTATGTATGGATTCCATGGTTAACATTTGCTTTAGTGAAAAAGTCTTTCAGTTACGCACTCTTTTCAAAGTGTGTTCTGAATCGTCATTCAATAATTCGCTATTTTGATGAATGAACCGACTCACAATATTATTGGACAAAAGGGAGGATTTGAGGTTTGAGATATACAGCTATGGCCAAAAGTCTGGTGACAAACACTAAATTAAGTAGTAACATAAGTAGTAAGTTTTGATTAAGTAGTAACTCACAATATTATTGGACGAAAGGGAGGATTTGAGGATTGAGATATACATGTAAATCGTTATTTTATTCTAAGATAGAGCTTAACTAATTCTCGACAGTACCCGTATGATGAATCCATCAATTTCTTCAATATTGCAGAATCACTTACTATATCAGTCAGATTTTTGTAATGCCTATTTCTAAGTTCGCAAAGCCTATTTTGAACTTTTATGAAATAAGTGTACATACGTGCACATCAACGTTCTACCTCTTCTCCTGCATCCACAGGAGTCGATCTTGATTTTGTTTCTATTTACAAATAACCACCACACATTTTAGTGGATGAATTTTTGCTGTTCAGTAGGCTATAACGTGCCTATCCACATACCGTACTCTTTGGTAAATTAAGAAAATACATTGAATTAAGTAAAAACAAATTTTCTTGTGAAAAATTATTTACAATTTTCAAGATAATGAATTCTGTTATACAAGATGACCAAACAATATTGTAACAATTTCGCAGTGGTCTTATACAAAGCTTGCTTAGTTTCGAGAATTATACATTCCGTGTGAAAATTTATTATTCTTATTGCTCATATTCATACGAGCGTAAAAGAAGTAAACAAGCAAATTGAAAATAGTTCACATTAAACAAGACAGTTTGTTTTCTTGTGAAGCAGCACTGAGCAAACGTTTAAACTTCAAAACGAAAGCGATATAACTGACCTCTATGATCCACGAACAAACGAATTCTGTAAGTCAGAATGGAAACACGTAATATACAATGTAGATTACACCTGCAAGAACAAGTGAGTATAGTTGAATTATTTGTAATTATACTTCTAAGGGGAGGGAGGGGGGTCAAAAATGTTCGAAAAGTGATTATATATGCAAATGTTAAAAAGCGATTACCCCGGGTAGGGTTTGAGAATTTCAAAAAACGATTACATAAATTGTTTAACGAACAATACTTTTAATGAGAAATCTATGTAAATCACAATTATATTTACAAATAGGAAGATCGAATTGTTTCATTTGTACCGAACATGCATGGAATTGATTTTTAATGTTGATTGTATTGTAAAATAAGTATTTTTTACAGAATGGGCCACTAAAAATTTCGGGCATTCTCGTTCAAGAATTTCGGGCGGGCGCTCTTTAATTCGGGTATTCGGGCCTAGCTCGGGCGAAGCCCGAGTTCGGGCTGTACTCGGAGCACTGTTCTATATCAAGTGGATCGTTTTTAATGTCATAGAGTATAGTTTACTATATAATGTGTAGGGCTTCTTACCTTGTTATTCGTGTTTTCCATCATCACAGTTCCTTCGAATGCTCATATGTCGTGAAGCTCGTTGATGTGTTTCCCCAAAATTATCTATGGTACTAAGATAAGAACGAGATAGAACAAGCGTGTCGAAACCGTAAGCGGGAATGTATTGTCCTGTTTCAAAGTTGCCATTGCTAACCATTTACACAGATAAACAAGAGACATATCACCACCCCCTCTTTCTAATTGAAAATGTAACGGTTAGGTGGGACACCTTTAGTAGACCTGGAAGAGCGTCTGAGATTGTCACTAGAACGTTGCACTGTAGGTAGGATGACACAGTCAGGAGGTTCACTTTCCTCGTAGTATCTCTTCATTCTCCTCGCGTTCCAGACTTGGCCATCAGACAGTTGGTAGGTCCAGTTACCGAGAACTTTGGTTACTGTCAAAGGTTTGGAGAATGGGCTTTGACCTTTCAGTACGTGGGGTCGCTTTACACGGACTCTGTCGCCTTTCTTGTAAGGTCCTAAAGCGAATATGGTCGTAGACTGATTCTCCCCCTTTGGTTGAGATAACGGAGGCGGGTCTGGTGGTTGTCGCGTTGGGCTTGCTTCAGCCTTTCTGATCACATCGTATGGTAAGCGAGCTTTGCGACCGAACATCAATTCCGCCGGACTTTGTGAGTTAGGTAATGGTGGAGTTGCGCGATATTGGGCGAGGAGGTCTTGCATGCAGCTTTCCCATGAGCGTGGACTGTCGGGAAAAGTTTGAATTCCTTGCTTTAAGCTGCGGTTGAAATTTTCGATCAATCCGTTTTGTTGTGGAGTATAGACGCTAGGTCGGTAGTGTTTGACATTTCTGGACTGCAGGAATTCTGTAAATTCGTCGCTGGTAAATTGGGGTCCGTTATCTGATACGAGACTTTGCGGATTTCCATAGCCAGCAAATGCTTCATGAAGCCACTTGATTATTGTTTGAGAGGTGGTCCTTCCGGTAAGCAGGACTTCTGGGTACTTCGAGTAATAATCGATTATTGCCACAATGAATTGTTTGTCGCTTGGGGCTGTATAATATGGACCGGATTATGTAGCCGTTTTCGATTGATAGCTGGTCTCGAAGTTTGTAGTAGGCTGTCAGGTTTGAGGGTACTTTTGTTTTGGGAGGCCATCTGGTTTGTAGGTACTTCTATACTTGGGAAATAGATGGATCTTCGTCAGTTTCCTGTTGTATGCGTGTAAGCGTTATACCAGTCGATGGCTTCTTGACGTTGAGTGTCTCACTGATAGCCATGTGGTCAGCTTCTTGAGGGAACCGAGACAGAAAGTCTGCTACTTGGTTATCAGCTCCTACGCGATGAATTACGGTGAAGTCGAATGCTTCAAGTCTTGACAACCAACGTGTGAACTTTGCTGACTTAGCTGATTGGCGTCTTTTCTGTAACATGAATTGCAGTGGCTTTTGATCAGTGCGAAGTAAAAAGTGTCGGCCAAGAAGATACTTCTCCCATTTTTCGCATGCCCAGATGCAGGCGAGAGCTTCTTTCTCATTAGTTGCAAGTTTGACTTCAGATGGTTGCAGGGAGTGTGATGCAAAACAGATTGGGACTTCGACTTCGTTCTGGATTTGAGACAGGACGGCGCCTAGTCCAGCGTCACTTGCGTCGACTGTTACCATTGTTTTGCAGTTTAGGTCGAAGATGTGAACTGTTAATTTTGAGTTGATCAGCTCTTTGATCTTTTGGAAGGCGTTTTGTTGCGCAGACTGCCACTCGAATCTTCGATTCTTGCGTAACAGGCATCGGAGGGGCTCAGTAATGGAGGCCATGTTTGACAGGAACTCATGGTAATACGTAGCCATGTCAAGAAATGTCTTCAATTCCTTCGTTGAAGTTGGTGTTGGCGTGTTGGTGTTCGCGGAGGCATTATCTGGGAGCGGTTTGATACCGTCGATGCCAATCAAGTGTCCGAGGAAGTGGACGAAGGGTGCAGCGAAAGTACACTTAGAGTGGTTAAGTCGGAAATTCTTTTCGGCCAGCCTGCTTAGAGTATGTTCTAGACGTTCATTGTGTTCTTCGATCGAAGATGCAAATACGAGGATGTCATCTATGTAACAGATGGCACTTGAGCAGTCGGCGAGGGTTAACGATACTAGGCGTTGGAAGACGCTCGCTGAATCCTTGAGACCCATAGGAAGGCGATTGTATTGATATATGCCAAGTGGGGTGAGGGTAGCAGTAAGGTGGCGGCTTTCAGGGGATAAATCTATGTGGAAATATCCTTTTCGTAGGTCCAACTTGCTAAACACTCGAGCGCCGGCGAGCTCCAAGAAGAGTTCTTTAGAATTCGGTAGCGGAAAACGCTCAGGCATGACGAATTTGTTAAGTGGGGTCAAGTCTGTGGTAATTCTTGGTTCGCCGTTGGGTTTGCGGACCACTACCATTCGATGGGCCCATGAAGATTTATCTGCTTTTTCCCAGATGCCTTGTTCTGCCATTGATATTATTTCAGCGGCAATGCTGTCACGTTGGCATAGGGGGAGTATTCGAGGCTTGTTTACGTGTGGCTTTGCGTCGTCAGTAATGGTGATGACGTGCTGAAAGTCAGGGTATTTACCAATGTCTTGCAATGATAGGGAAGGAAACTTTTGCAGAATTTCGATGTGGGTCGAGGCCTGAACGTTTTTTACAGTCATAGATGGACCGTCCATGATAATTTGAAGTTCATGGATTTCTCTCTTACCGAGGATAGCAGAACAAGTGTCTTCGACGACGTAAATGTTACACTTTACAGAACAATCACGAAACGACAAGTTAGAAGTGAAAGTACCGAGTACGTAGGCTACGTTAGATTCGTCGTAGTTGTCGAGTGGTTCAGTGTTGACGAAAGGTATGTTGCTGAAGTGAGTGTTATACACGGATTGCGTGATAGCAGTGATGTCAGAACCGGAGTCAACTTCAATAAGCACAGGGACAGAAACGCTGTTAGAGTTGTTCATAGAGATTTGGCATTCAAATTTTAAGGAATGAGACAGTTTGTTGACTGACCGGATAGCTTTCGTGCGATGCGCAGACGAGAACTGTTGCGTAGCGGCGTTACCGGTAGTATGTTGTTGTCGACGTTTAAGACAATATTTCTGAAAATGTTCTTTGTTCGAGCAATAATGGCACACTGTGTCGATGGCAGGACATGTAGGGTCTCTATATTTGTGGGTACGTGATCCACAACCGGAACATGACAGTTGAGGAGTAGAAGGTTTCTGGGATAGTATGTCAGAGTTAGTATGTTGTCGTGGATTCGACGACCGGCGGTTGAGACCTTGTACTTTGTACACGGATGAACTTTCTCCACGGATAGCAGCGGCATTTTCGCGGGCGCTCTCATCTGCCTTGGCGATAACCATGAATTGATCAAGGTCGATCTATTCGAGCTGGGCGAGTAGTTTTTCCTGTGTGGGTTTATGACGGCAGCCGACAGTAAACACGACGGCGAGCATGCGATTTTCTTCAGCGGGAGGAAAATCACAGTCTGGAAACATGGAACGTAATGCTAAGAGATAGTCACTTGCAGACTCTGAGTTTGACTGTTTCCTGTTGAGAAAGTCGTAACTCGCACGAATTGGAGGTACTTTGTGAGCGAAGATTGAAGTTAGACAATCAGTCAGCTGTTTGTGAGTCACAGTATCACGGTTGACGACAGTAGGATACGAAGAGATCTGACGGGTTGCTTCACAACAAAGTAAAGAGATCATTATTATGTTTTTCTGACGGTCAGGCATAGCGGCGCGTGTGACACATTCAGTAAGATAATAATAGTCATTCACGAGGCCCAACCAAAGACGAAACGGTATTGATGGGTCGCCTGGATGTTCAAGGTAACGTGGTGGCTGAGTTGGCCGTAAACCAGGAACTGCGGTTGACGTAGACATAGTTAGCTTTCGTTAGCAGCGTGAACTGTGCTGGGTTCAATTGATTCGTCGCCAATATGATGTGTTTCCCCAAAATTATCTACGGTACTAAGATAAGAACGAGATAGAACAAGCGTGTCGAAACCGTAAACGAGAGTGTATTGTCCTGCTTCAAGGTTGCCATTGCTAACCATATACACAGATAAACAAGAGACATATCACTCATGACTGAACTTCAACGCGCAGACAAAAGTAAAGGGGCTTTCACAATAGTCGTGCGACCTCTTTACGACTTCTTACGATCATGGTCGCAAGATCGATCGCATCTATCGCACGACTTCTCATGGTCTCCTGTAGTCGCATTTGAATTTTGCGCATGCACAAAATTCAGGCGCGACCACTTTCGGGATTCTAGCTCGCGCGATCGCTCGTGCGACGGTCGCGTATAGTCGGTGCAACAGTATCAGAAGTCACACGACCATCGTGCGACTACTTGTTTGCTTTCCTTCCAAAAGTATGTTTTGATGTGACCATCGTACGACTATGAGACCATCGTGCAACAGTCTCTTGTACACGTGAGACTGGTCTCACAACTTCACGCCAATACAGTGTGATCCAAAAATAACCGAACCCAAAATAATGCAAAAAATATAGTGAACATCACATGTATTTATAGTGACAAGCAATTGGTCAATACATCAATAACCGAACCCCAGAAGACATGACGTGCAATCATGTTCTAAACTGTTCGAAATGGTGGCCCTCAGCCTTGACACATTCCGCGTAGCGTGATACAACACTGCGACACACTTTTACACAGAGTGCAGGAGTAATAAGATCACAAGCGTTTTGGATTGACGCCCTCTGATCAGCGATTGATCTTGGGCGGTTCCCGTAAACTGAATTTTTAATTGCCCCCCACAAAAAGAAATCGGGTGGGGTCAGATCCGGTGATCGGGCCGGCCACTCGACGGGTCCACGGCGACCAAACCAGCGCCGAGGGAAGTGCTCATCCAACCACTCACGAACCTTCAAAGCGTAATGAGGCGGGGCCCCGTCCTGTTGAAAGTAGAGTTTGCGAACATCCTCTCGTTCAGAAAGGATTGGCCATACCTGCTCCTTTAGTAACTTCAAATAGGATTCACCACTAACAGTCCCTTCGAAGAAATATGGTCCAACAAGGCCAGAAGAACACAATCCGCACCAAACAGTGATTCCAGGAGCATTAACGTCTTTCTGTAGAATCTCGAATGGATTCGTGTCGCACCAATAGACGGAGATGTGTCGATTAACATGTTCATTGGTTTTGAAAGTGGCTTCATCTGACCACAAGATGCTGTCCACAAAATCCGGATACATGTCAGTAAAGCTAAGGAACGTTTCACAAAATTGTAGGCGTCTGTCCGGATCGTCTTCATTCAGCTTATGCAGCAAATGTGGTTTGTAGGTCTTCAAGCCAATATCCACTAGCGTACGTTGCACACTCCCATATGACGTGTTTAATTCCACTGAAGCACGGCGAATAGATGTTGTGGGACTGGCTGTAAAAGCGGCAGCGACCAAGTCCTTGTTTTCGTCAGTGCGCATAGATACAGGTCGGCCATATTGCTTTATGTTCACAACTGAACCAGTATTGTTGAACTTTGAAATAAGATCGTGCATTGTCGATTTGGACGGTTTCGCTGACTGAAATTCATCAGCCCAGTCATCTTCAACATGTTTGTAGCTATGACCACTTTCATAATACCGTCTAATCACAAAAACACGCTCTGTTGTAGTCAATGTACGGCGACTTTCCATGTCTCTAATATTTGAATGAATCAATCGATCTCTATCTAGTTTCAGATTTTATACATTGTAGATTCAAGATATTCATAGAAAACGAAATTGATCGATTTCTCTCTCAATTTTGTGCATTGTGAACTGATTGACATTCATAGAGAGCGATGAACCATGCAAAGCAATCATCGAGATTGCGAATTAATAGATATCAAAATGTCTTATGCTTTGGGTTCGGTTATTTTTGGATCACCCGGTATATACCGCACATGTGCTATCAGCTTCATATCATTGTATCATGTCCTCTGTTCGCCCCCGTGACGTGCTGCGCTCACCTGATAGAGACATTGCTGCGTTGGTGCTTCTTATTCGACTTCGACGACGCAATAGAAGACGAAGAAGACGTTGGTGGGTCAAGCCTTGGATTGCGGAGCGTGTGGGGTTTGGCCAGTACCACACTCTGATGGCAGAATTGGAGCTGCAATCCCCAGAGGACTTCGTCAACTACCTGAGAATGCCTCCGGAGATTTTCTACGAGATACTGACGCGCATATCCTCAAGAATCGAGAAAAATGGAAACTTCCGAGAACCTCTTGAACCTGGTCTGAAGTTAGCTATCACTCTTAGATACATGGCTACTGGTTCAGGCTACAAGACACTCCAGTATTCGTTCCGTGTTGCCCACAACAGTATAGCACTGTTCATTCCGGAGGTCTGTCAGGCCATAATTGACGAGTACGAAGATCAGGTGTTTGCCTTCCCTAGGAACCCTGATGACTGGAGAGACATTGCCAGGAAGTTCAGTGAGAAATAGAGTTTTCACCATACCTGCGGAGCCCTGGATGGCAAGCACGTGACCACAAGATGTCCCAGGAAGTCTGGTACTCTCTATCACAATTACGAGGGCTTCTTCAGTATTATCCTTCTAGGGTTGGTAGATGCTGACTACAAGTTCATCTGGGCAGACGTGGGATGCCAAGGTTATTCTTCAGATGCGCAAATCTTCAACAACGGACAACTGAGAAGAAAGCTGGCAGAAGGAACTTTGCGCTTGCCAGATCCCGATCCTCTACCACATGATGACAAGGCTACACCATACTTCGTGGTCGGAGATGACGCCTTTCCCTTGCGTTCGTGGATGATGAAACCCCTCTCCCAGCGCCAGATGACGGACCAACAGCGGATATTCAACTATCGCCTATCCCGTGCCCGCCGTGTGGTGGAGAACAGCTTTGGTATACTTGCACATCGCTGGAGATGCTTGCTGACCACCATGCAGCAAGATCCGATCAGAGTCAAGGTCATAGTCATGGCAGCCATGTGCCTACACAACTTGATGCGGCTGCAGCATCGTTCGGCTACGGCATTGCCGCCTCATGACTTTTAATTTCTACCTATAGGGATGACTTTTACGCCTTCAACACTAGTCTAGAGTTCGCTGACATTCCTCCAGGACTCATGTGTTAGGTTGAGCGTGTGCAGCAATCAGGCCTGCATCATGAAAAAGTACCCGTAGTAATAAGAGTAGTAGTAGTAATAATTTACTTAATAGGAGTTGTGGTTTTAAAACAGCTAGTTTTCTGTCCACCCTGTTAGAAAAAACAAAGTCTGGTATATAGAAAAATTAAAAATGATAATCACAGTTTTTTCGTTGATCGATATGAAACTTAAAACATAAAAATGCGTGGACATAAAAAGTTTACTCTCTTCATGTTGTCTTTGTAAGTGTGCCAAGGTTCGGGCAGCTTTAGAGATAACGTCTGATGTCCGTCGATCACACGTTTGCTGCTGCTGCGGCGTTCTGGTGTTCAAATGAGAATTCAAGAAGTCACTAAGGTTGAAACTAGAGTTTACTTGTGATGCTTGCGGAACATAGACCGGTTGATGGTAAATATCCAGCTGGCTATACATCTGATGGTTTTCTACCGGCCACTGATGCGGTAGGGTCTGTCTAAGTATTCCGGATGGAGCAGCTATCCCCGTTGCCTGCTGCTGGTGCCCGTGCATTGTGAGGTCAGCTCTAGCCTCGTAGTGCGTTACTCGAGCCTGCATCTCATTGCGGAAATCCTTCCAGATCTGCTTGGGAAACGTGCGAATAACATGCAGCAACCACTCCACCCACGCCCGCAGTTCGTCATCGTCTTTGCTCGTATCAAGGCGTCTTTGATCAGACCGTTCAATGAAATCCAGTAAGGCATTGTCCACTACCTTGTCATGATGGAGCTTCTTTTTCGGCGGAAATGTCATTTCTGTGGAAGTTTCTTCAATGTCGACCTCATCTGACGGAATTTGACCGAGTTGCGTCTCCTGTCGTCTGTGAGTTATGTGTGGCTTTAAGAAACCTAAGTTTGCCTGGGGCCTGTTTCACCAGACTTGAAGAGTGAAGAGTGATGATTGATGAGTGACGATTTCTTCAAATTTCGATTTCGAGAATTTTGTAAATGTGATGATTGAAGAGTGATGAGTAAAGATTCTCTTCACCACTCATACGGTTCCGATTTCACCAAAGCAGTCAATTTTGCATCATGATTGGAATTCCCTCCAAACTCTGTTCAATTTCAGTATCTAAGTTGATGAGAGGGTATGTTGCTCTTCAATCAAATCTCGAACGCACACTGCATCTGCACTTTACTTGAAGAAAGGACACTGGATAGCAATGGATTCATCAGACAGCGATGAGAACTTGGACCCTATTGTATGGAGCCGCACAAGAAAAAGAAGAAGAATATACAAAGAGCGGATTAATTTTGGTGTCAACGATTTCAAAGAAAGATTTCGTCTAACAGCTTCGCAAGCTGATGAGGTTCTCCTTGAAATTGGAAGCTCAATCTCAAGTCCAAGCGATGGAAATCACGCACTGACTCCCAAACAGACGTTATTAACGTGCCTTCGATTCCTTGCTACAGGTGCATTCTATAAAGTCATTGGAGAAGCACATGGCATGTCAAGTGCTACTGTTTGCCGCAGTGTGTGCAAAGTGGTAGATGCACTGAACAGCAAGCTCTTTGACAAATGCGTATGTTGGCCAAGTAACATCGTTGACTTGTTAGAAATTCCTCTTCACTTTCGCAGCATTGCAGGCATGCCGAGAGTCTGTGGATGCATTAACGGTACGCTCATAAAAATCATGGCACCCAGTTTGGACGAAGAGCATTTTGTTGACAGGAACGGAGACCATTCCCTGAACTGCATGGTTGTGTGTGGCCCACGAATGGAAGATTTCTACGTTTCATCACGTTGGCCCGGTCGGGTGAATGACAAACGGTTGTTGCGCAACAGTCAGCTCAATAGGACATTTGAATCCGGTTGGCGCCCCTTCTCAAATGCAATAATCCTTGGCGACTCTGGATATGCATTGAAACCTTGATTGATCCCTCCAGTTGGTGGTGACGTGTCCAGTGACGATGAGATGAATTTTAATCGCATTCACCGATCGACACGTCGCCTAATTGAGTGCTTCTTTGGAGTATTGAAACAGAGATTTCAATGCCTAAACATACCTCTACGTGTGAGTCCAAAATACGCCGGAGAAATATTCAAGGCATGTTGTGTTTTGAATAATATATGCATGAAAAATTCTGCTGCTGAGGACATCGAAATTGACACGACTTCTGACTCAGATGTTGATGGTGATGGGCCAATCATTTCAGGGAATGATTCCCGTTCAAGCATTATTCAACAGATTTCTGTTCATGCTGATTCCTAATTTCTATTCTATAAATTGATTTCTGGATGAAAGTCATTTTGCTATTTTTGATTTTTGACAAGTTAGTAACTGGGGAAGGTCACAAATGACAAGCAAATATGTAGTGCATAGCGAATTTGAAACATCAGAAACTGTTGGGTAACATTGACGACAAAACAAATTGATTATTCCACAAAGTTTATTTGAATGTGTCACCAGTCAAAGGTCAAGATACTTAAGTGGCGAGCAAGAAACTCCCGCATCATACAGAAGGGACTGAATTTTTTTTCTTCGCAATTTGATCAATTCTGTTTCTTCCTTCATCTTCTCAATGCTTACATTGTACATCTCAGCACATCGTTGAACTTCTATCAATTTGGCTTCCTTCAACTCTACCTCTAATTCGAGATTTCTCCGCTTTAAAGCATCGATCTCTGCAACATCACGTAATGAGATAGTTGTTGACTTTCTTTTCTTTGGCTTAATCATGTGACAATCCATCACTTCACTTTCGTATTGAACGTCAACTGCATTTTCATTATTCTCCAATGAGGCTTCGAACCTGTCCCCTCGTTCATTTGAATCCCCGTCAAATTGTCGCGTTGACTCGGCAACAGGAAGACCACGAACAATTGGCGAATTCCCTCCGAGAATGTCCATCACCTTGTGGTTGAGCTTTGAATATTGGCACTCCCTGCCACCAGATGATCCCGTCTTCTGCATGTTGTCTCGCTTTTTCTGAAAAATGAAATATGTGCAATGTAGACATTCATAGCATTTTCATCAAGCCGCTTGCGCTTACCAGAGTTCGGCCTTTCAAATCAGTTGACCAGATTGTGTCTCTCAGGTATTTCCAAGGTGGGAGCTTTGAACTTTCCGGCACAACTAAATACCCGCAGGCATCCAAGCGATTTGCGATGAACTCCCAGTCCCTTTGCTTGTCCTTTGCAGTTAGTACCGGAGAAAACTTTCCAAAAAGCCTTTCTTTTTTCCTCGATGAGATCCAGTATCAGCTCGTTGTTTGCGTCTGAAGTCATACCTCTGCCTAGATATGACTCTATTGATTCTCAGTCTGACAAAGAAAAGCATTCAACTCTATTATATTGCGTGTATTGTATGTGTGTTACCTATGTTTCGATGCGGTCAGTGACAGACTGATTTTCGCGACGTGCGCATGTTGTGATCTATTTATAGCATTCACACATGACATCATTATTCTGACTTCTTGATAGTTGATGAGTGCAGACTGAACAGTGAAGAGTGACGGAAGGTAAAAGACTGTGAAACGCTCTTCATCATCACTCTTCAAATCGGAGCACTATCACTCATCAATCATCACTCTTCAAGTCTGGTGAAATAGGCCCCTGTACTCACTTCTGGCGAGCTGTAAGAGTGACTCTTTTCTGTCCGGACTTCTTCTTGTAGAGTCGACCGAGGATTGTCCTATGCGACCTGTACCACAACTTCAGGTCAGTAACTGTAAAAGAGTATAGTTGCAGAGACTATAGGTTATGGTACTGTCCCATTTTGCAGCTCCCTCTTGGTCACACTTCCGAGTTCTTTTTGTGCACTACAGAATAGTTCACACAATAAACTGCATGAAACTTAGCCTAAACCTAAACATAGCCCAAATGGAAACCTAAACCTGGACGACAATAAATCAATTCAATTCGTTAAAATAAAAATATGTTCAATGTAGCATTTCAATATAAGATTTAGGTCTAGGTAAGGTTCAGATCATAGTTCTGGTTTAGTTTAACCCGTTAAGTACCAGACATTGAAAACGTTACGCAAGCATGATTATTTTTTAAAAACATGCTAAAAAGTGTTTCACTAAGAATATATATCATTGATAGCATCACATATGGTTTGGTTCCGGATATACGGCCCGGTGCGCATTTGCGCACCATGGCACTATGTGTGTAATATCGATCGGTTGATGAAAGTATGAGCCTTGGTAAATAATATGTGAATATACACTTATTTATCAAAGAACTTAGAATTATTCCATTCGTAATTTGTCACGCCTTCTTAAAGAGCGTTTTGCAGATTGAAAAAATATCTTAACTACGTAAGTCATACTCATTGCAAGAAAAAAAAAATAAAATACATGTACACTAGTATGTAATTGTATTTCTTATACACCAAGCAGAAAAAAGGCATTTTCGGATCACAAAAACTTCGTCACTGTAATGCAAGGGCAGTGTCTTTACAAATTAGGAATGCCAAATCGCGAAGCACTCCATATGCAATCCCACATTACATTTCTCGCATTCCTTCCGGGCCTTTTTCGTTTCACAGATTGCACATTTCCGCTCTTTTCCTCCTGAAAATAAAAAAAATTGTATTTCACACTTCTTATACATTTTATGATACTATCTTCAAATTGTATTATAATCAGTGGCGTCTTCTCCGTACCTGCGAGGCCTTCGGCGCATACTCAAAAACAATTTACCAACAATTATAAAAATGAAAAGTGTCATCATTCATTTAAATTCGATAACTCTCGTGATAGCTGTGCACAGCTTTCCGTCTCAAAATCAGACGCTCAACCTCATTGAACAGTTTTGCAGCACGTGCTCGAATCACAGCTGTTTTCTTCGAACAATCAGACACACAAGCTAGTTGTGTGTTCAGACGGAGCATTGATATGTTCAGACAGCGAAAGAGAGTTGTGTGCGTGTGAGGCAGTAAGCGCACGCGCCCGCGCCAATAGTGGCTTTCCCGATAGACATAATGCTTTGCCTTCTCCAATTTTTGCAATGAAATTCTACGCAATTCTTGATCGAGGCGTGGTACCTAAATATAGTAAGGGAAGCACAACCCAATTGTTCCTGGCTTCGCTTCATGTGTGAGAGGCATTGAGATAGAGAAAGGGAGAGAGCTAACTGACAACAATCACGCGTGCTGCGAGTTTCTGCACTGACTGCAAAGAGATTTGCGGCACCGCCGATTCAGCCAATAATGATCAAATGCTCTTTACGCCTCGATCTACAGATGAGATATAATCTCGATCTGATTTCATTTCAAAGAGATTTAGAAATCATTGCTTCACACTGTAGGTAGGACCATTTATAAAATTTTAGGAACTGTTATTCATATCATTCAAATTAAGCAATGTTAATACAGTACATAGAATGCAATAAGACAGTGTTAAGATAATCGCACCCGGTAAATTAAATTTCCTTTCTCTTTGTAAAATATAGAACTATAAAGTAGCCATTTCATGTTTGTTGCAAAACTGTCACTCCTTGCAGATATTTTATTGACCAAAATAAAATATTTACAAAAGGGGGGTTTGCCGGACGTTTCAGGACTTCTTCCTTCCTCAGCGGCAGCTATCGCGTTATAAAGTAGCGAATCAAAACATTTAATTACTCATTGCGGAACAGAGTAAGCTTGTTTAATTTTGACCTTATTGAAGGTCTATTCATAAAAATGGCTCTTTTAGTGAAACGTTTGGCAAAGTTATAAAGCCGAATTCGCACGAAGGAAGAGACGACATGGCGAACAAGTTTGATCGCATGATTGGATTCCTCCAATGCACTATCACTCAGATAATCAGTCAAAGATGGAAACAGGCGGTACAGCTCGGATCTTAACAGAGACAAAATTTCACTTTCTATTCTCAGATCAAGAAATCTGCAAGTTTGTAATTTCTTGCCGTGTTCAGCATCAGGAGACAAAACCCGGAAAACTTTTTCCGCTACACATATAATGCGATGAATGCCTTTCGAAGGCGTGACGAGCCCACCCCTATTCTTTCTAAGAAGAAAAGACATGTGCTGTGGGGTTTCATTTGAAGAATATATCGCTGCAACACATAAATTGCAATCAATTTTTGATGTCAATGACCTGACGACGAAACCGGCGACGTAAAACAAAACTTCTTTTTTCCATGATGACAGATTTGAATCACTAAGAAGTGCAGATATTTCCTTCACTTCCACTTGCGACGTAACATTCTCAGCTGGCGGCTGACTTTCTCTGAACCAGCGGACGTTGAACTCGATATAATCACTTCAAAATTGAGGCAATTCGCAGAAATGGAGGGAGAGATCGCGTTCTTCAGGAGCAAGGTTCTCAAGCAAGAAGTGAAGTTCGTCGTATTTGGATTGTTATTCCAACCTCCTTTTCTCCTGATTCTGGAAAAGAGGAGCTCCAGGTGATCTTGACTCATCCTGTATGTCATCACATATCTGTGCATATGAGTAGATAATAACTTCTTTGTAATTTCGATGGTTGAATTTATGGTGACACAAAATCCATTCACGACTGTTTGTCCGCGAGAAGACGAAATTGGTTGCTTATTCGGACCTTCTAAATTTCGAAGAAATGTCATCATGGACATCAGAAACGGTTCCACTCAGAGATTGTTTCCATTTTCAAAGGCGCCTTGAAGCCGCGAGCAAAAGGATTTCTGGAATTCAAATAGTTAAAAAGACGATCAATTTTTCGAATGAATTCTGTTGTACCTTCACTTCCGCCGAACTCTTCAATGTCCAAATCTTCTCGTGCATAATCGATCGCATCTGCGACTGATGAGCTCAAAGTTTGAGTCGCTAAACTCACTTTCATTTTATTGGTTGCGTAATTGATGTGGTCACCTGATAATTTATTTGCAAGAAAAAGAGTATCCAATTCTTGAAAGTCAAATAATTTCACGAAATAATCCCACCTGATCTGCTTAATATTTCCATTTTCACCTGAATACAAAATTTTGTAGTCTCCGATCAAATTTCTCATCAACTTCAATAAATGACAAGTGTCAAAAATCCAGTACACGGAGTCACCGCTAAAAACTGGATGAGGAAAGCTGCTCTTTATCTCGTGGTCATTGATTACAACTCCCAAGATTTTTGCTGCAGTACGATTCTTCCAGTCACCGTCGGTAACACAGCCAAGAACTCGACATTCAACTTCTCACATTGACCTAATAACATCAGTTACAATTCGTGACAGTTGCTCACCAGTCAGTCCATGTGTGAAATAATATGCTACGGGTAATTTGCATCGCACTCTCAAGTTTACAGCCATAACAACCAGAGCAGAAGAAGCGAGAATTTCTTCGAAAGCTCCACCACCGAAATCAACAAAACCAGTGAAACAATGATTCGCTGAATCCCAGTGGCTTTCCTTTCTAATTGACATTTCATCGGCCATAATCACCCAGTCGCTTTTTGAAGGATCCATTTTAGTCAGTTCAGAGAGCAATTTCAAACTTTCACTCATAATGCCGGGTTCACATTCTACAGATGATGCGATGGATCGGAGTGTCGAAGCATGTGGCAAACAGAGAACACTTCTGACATAACTATATGCTCGTGGAGAATAAAAGTTCAAAGTAATTGCGAAGCGAATAATTTCATCACTGTAACGGCGACCATGAGATGCGACGTTCGAATTTTTCAACTCGTTTTTCAAGATCTCCAACTTCATTCCAGAAAAGCCGCTTGATATTAAAAGCACTTCATCAATATTCAATAGTTGTCGCTCTTTTAACTCACTGAACAAGTCAGCCATGGTTGAAATTTTTTTATTTCTTCTCCTCACTTTCTCTTTTAGAGCTTTCATCTTTCGTCTCGTAGAAACAACCTCCAACGTCCGAGTTCTTACTTCATCACTGACGGAGATTTTTCTTCGTTTCACTGAAGGTTCAGGGTCGTCAATTACTGTTGGGAGTCTTTTTAAAATTCTGCGAGGAGTGGACTTGTTTTTGAGATGTTGGGGAAAATTGAAAATAGAGGGTACACTATTGGGCCTTAAACACCGCCGTTTTGCTGTTGTTATATAGTCTTCCGGCTTGAAGTGTTGACCACAAATATAAGTTCGATTCGACGGTGTCCAATTTTCTCTTCGAATTGCATGTTTCCATTTTTCAAGTAGAGGAGGATTTGAATGTGGGAAGCGATGAAACGGAATACCACAATTGGGAGTGTTTCTATTAGTACAATTGAAAGCGCAGCACGACGCAACCATGAGGCGTTAGGATCTAATCAACACAATGAGTTACTCAAGCGAAATTGAATGAATGAAACTGACGGGCAGATTTAAACACTAGCGCACTTTCACTTCTTGCCAGTCAGTGCATCGGTGGTGACGCACGCCGCTGTTCATTCATGAAGCGGCTAGTCAGCACTCTCCCCTTATCTATCTCAATGGTGAGAGGACAGACCGTCAGTAGCAGATGTCTGACGTTAAGACAAGACTGCGATCAGATGATGAGCGCTCTCCAATGAATGCAGAGTAATGCATCTGACTCGAACACCCAGATTCGGTAGAATTCCATCATTTGTTTTTACGTGATTGATGTGACGCTATGTTTAGTGCTGCAGATGAGATCATAACCACGCCTTTCGTCCGAAGGGAATATACTGAATAAATGACGTCGTCAAGCAAGGTAGGCCAGCACCTGATATAAAAATTGAAAGTACTCACAGAGAAAGAAATAAGAAATACACAAGACATTTTAATGCATCAAAATTTCAAACATGTGAGTGGCTGACCAGCCGTGAGAAACGCAAGAAACTGTTGGCCTTGCCTCCTTTTTTCTGAGAAAATGTGGTCTGGACAGAGAGGGGATATAGTAATCAGTTCCTTGATTAAGGCGGTTAAGCGACATGAGCAATCACTTCTCGTGCACATTCACGTGGCCTTAAAAATGTTCGGGAAATTGTTATTAAAAATTCATCTTTTATGAAAATTAATGCTGTAACATAAAAAAATGTCTGGTATAGAAATAGCATTGCAATGCCGAGTGAAGGCCTATGGTCTGGGAGCACGCGACGCCACTGATCATAATAATAATCGGTAATACATGTACATGTATATTGTGTAACTGATATAAATGAAAACATAAAGAAATTGCACTGACCTTCAATAAAATGATGCCCAGAAGTACGAATTTCCTCAGGAACTTTGTTTCCAAATCGCTTATTTGAAGATTTTGCCCGAGGTTGCAGGAGACACTTCACGATATATAGTCCGGGAGCTAGCGTGAACTTGTGCAGGGAACGAGGTAGTACATAAAACTTTCACATAGCATAGTACACCTCTAACCTACTGCAAAACTTCGCGTCTGCCTGATCAGATCATTTGCTTTTAAGAAATAGAGAGGATAACACAATCCTACGTATTTCCAATGGTAAAATTGTGACATTTAAGGTGTTGACTCCATTTTTTCGAATTTTTGCTCATAAAAGTTACACAAATTGGTATTTTGTTGAACTGGTTATTATAGAAATCATCTACAGATCATGATCTTTCAAATGAGTTATCATTCAGTGACAGAGGATGAAGTAAAGTGTACAAACAGACACTTTTCGTTAAAGTATATCAACAATTTTCCTGAAATTTCTATGTTAAAATTTGCAGTTACACCAACGAAAAGTGTCTGTTTGTACACTTTACTTCATCCTCTGTCACTGAATGGTAACTCATTTGAAAGATCATGATCTGTAGATGATTTCTATAATAACCAGTTCAACAAAATACCAATTTGTGTAACTTTTATGAGCAAAAATTCGAAAAAATGGAGTCAACACCTTAAATGTCACAATTTTACCACTGGAAATACATAGGATTTTGTTATCCTCTCTATTTCTTAAAAGCAAATGATCTGATCCGGCAGACGCGAAGTTTTGCAGTAGGTTAGAGGTGTACTATGCTATGTGAAAGTTTTATGTACTACCTCGTTCCCTGCACAACTTCGCGCTAGCTCCCGGACTAATACCGTCGAATCTCAAGCAGATCCATTTTTTCATTGGGATTAGCGATGTTGTAAAGTATTGCAGTATTGACGACCGCCACATCAAAGCAATGCGTGAAGATCGCGAAGTGCCACTTCTTGCCTCGAATTTCAGTTCGGTAAAGTTCCGTTTTCCAGTCGCTAAGGTCAACTCCACCCATGCCTTTGTTATACTCAGCGATCATTGCTGGCATTTCCATGTCTGTTTTCTCCCCTTTGACTCGTCTTTTAACTTTTGTCGTTGATACGCTTCCATAGGTATTCGGAAGGCAAGTGACGATATTATTATCTTTCCACCTTACTCCACAGATATCGTTTTCTTTGTCTACCACAGTCTCAAAATAGCCTCTTTCTTTTTTTCTGAAGTCATTGACATCCGTGAATGCATCCTTTGACACTCTGTTACTTCTTACAGACCCAGTTGCCTTCAATCCCCGCTCTTTCAATAGCACAAGTAAGCTATGGTTTGTAAAATAATTGTCAAAGTAGACCTCCGCTCCTTCAGGTAAATCCTCTGTGAGACTTTCAACAACTCGTGCTCTCAAGGGGACATCACGAGGCTCTTCCTCCGCACCTTGATAAACATGGAATTTAAACGTGAATCCACTTTTGCTGCAAGAAAGTGCCCACTCTTTGAACCCAAATCGTATGGGCTTGCCCTGGATAAATTGTTGCAATCCATGCCGGCCATAATACCTGATCATTTTCTCATCAATTGAATATTTTTCTGAGAAATATGAAAACTTTTGAAAGTTTTTGTTAAATAATTCCAAAGCAGGTCTGATCTTATGCAGCTTATCTTTACAATCTGGTTGGATCTTGAGGTTATCATTCAAATGAAGATATTTTTTCAGTGAGTGAAATCGATTTTTCGTGATTGCATTTCTCACCAACTGACAGGCGACATCTTCTTCGGAGGACCAATACTGTTGCTGTCTGGGAACAGGTCTATAACCGCTGGGTAAAAGAACACCAACAAATATCTGATATTCTTCGGGAGTAGAGTTAAGCATAGAGTTTTTCTGAGAGGCAAAAAGGTTTGACTCATTTGATATCATTTCAAAGAGGCCTTCAGACATCACATCAAATATTTCATGCTTTTTCCACCAAGCTCTTGTTCTATCGCTTCTTTCCTTGTATCTTCCCAATTGATTGCAATATTAGAATGGAACTTCGAGTGAGAGGGCTTTTTCACCCAATCAACTTCAATCTTACGATATTTTGGTTTGATTCCAGTATCTTCTTCATTGTCACCATCTCCGTGAACATGCACTTCGACTCTACCAGGGACATCAGTTGGACAATTATTTTCAATTAGTTCTTCATTTATTTCCTCCTCATCAGTCAATGCATCTACAGTATCTGGCGGTAACTCCACGATATCATAATTCAAGTTGTCGTCTTCCTCCTCCTGCAACCTGTTGATCTCCTCCACTGCCTCTTCTACAGTTAACTTTCTCTTCATCCCTGAAATAAAATAAAAACATTTCTTTTCATAAAAATGAAGAGGTGCACACACAATACGTTGATTGATTCGTAAGTAACGAGTGTGAGTCACCTATTTAGAGTATGCCGTGGTTACCGCAGAAGTTCACACAAGCGGTTTCGTAGCTCAGTTGTGAAATCAGGAGGCTGGCATGTAGGACGCGAACGTCGAGAGTTCGAAGCCTTCGGGTTATCAAATTTTGCTTTCTTCTAAAGCACTTTTTGATGTCCATTCATGTATAAAAGTCATTTTCAGTATGATACTGTGACTTCGACGTTTCCAGCACATTTTCCTGTCGGTTACAGAAACTATTTTTAGTGATTTAAAAACAGATCCGACCTAAGGAAACAAGTCTAGTAGGCCTGGACTAATGTTTATACGGTTGATGAAATCCAAAGATGGATATTAGTTCAACGATAAAATTTCACATATGTGATCATGGTTCGCAAAAGCGAACCAGTATGAATATAATGTTATATTTTTGTAACTAATGAATAAATAGCATCCCTACTAATACATATGAAATAATTGGAATAAGCTGAGACTAAATCAAGTATCAGAACAATAAATATCATGTTAGATGCAAAATACGTACCTTGTTGTTTCCGAAAAAATCAAAAAATGGCAAATTTCGAAATTCGTCAAACATATGAAAGACACTTCACAAGAGTGAAACTGTGATAGCGTATAGATAACATATCCATTGATGTATCAAAACAAGAAAAAAATCAGAACTACTCTTATTTTCTCAATAATCAACAAAAGTATTTTGGTGCGCATTTGCGCACCATGGTACTAAATGGGTTAAGCTGTCTACATGTATGTTATTCTTGAAGTTAGGTCCGGCCATTTTATTGGAGAAACCTTTCTAATCATACATGAAAATATCTCGGACGTGTGGCCATAAGGGACCCGCAAAAATAGTATTGGGGTATTTCTTATATATTCACATATAAGGGACCCATAAAATAGGATAACATTTGCACACAGTGTACACTCACCAGTCAGTCTCATGGATGTGGCCTGCTCTTGCAGGATTCTCTCATCTTCTTGGAATTCTTGAAGTCGGATCTACTTTTATATATAATATATAATATAAATATATAACATAATAATTTCAATGATATGATAGGATCTATTTTTATCGTAGAAGATGGGCTGACCCTCAAAAAATTCGGCCAGCTCCTGGCTCGGGGACAGCTGCGGAATCTTGCTGGATCTTGCATCGTCCTCGGACTCCATGTCGGAATCGTCCGACGGCTGCTCTCGCTCATGCTCGGTCATCTGTTCTGGTGGGCATACCATCACAGTTGGCGTTCGTTTGCAAATCAAGTGAAGTCAACTAATCAACTTAGGGAAACACGCAATCTCCTACTTTGACATCAATGCTCCTTCCGTGAGACAATAGAGGGTGAGGCGTAATTCTGGAGACATAGGGAATATACTCTGAATAAGGATACAGTCGGACCCGCGTATAAGGACCCCGTATGTAAGAACAAACCGCTTGTAAGGAACATATCTGTGCATCCCATTCACACTTCAATTTATCTATGCACAATCGGCCCCGCGTATAAGGAAACCGCATGTAAGGACAACCCGGCTCTTAGGAAGGGCGTTTCATATCCCATCCACAGTAAAACTTCACAATAAAGGCCTTTATATTAGGAACTACCCGTCAGTGGGGACATCGTTGTTTGTCAAGCATTTCTATGATTTCAACTATCCGTAGACAATATAGACTACCACATGTATACTGTATCTGTAGCTATCTATACCTTGCAATTTTCTTTATTCATTCATGGATATCCGTGATTTGACTGTTGTAGCAGATATCCATGGTTGTACAGTAGTTACATATGAATGCAATTGTTGAAGCAGGATTTGAAAATTCAAACCAACAAACCAAAACAATGTTGTTTTGGCTTGACACGCCCATAGAAATTAACAATACCACAGAAAGTCTTCTATGGACACGACAGAAGATATCGAGGAAAGCAAAGCAGAGCAACACATTACGAATTAGCGTTGCAATCACAAAACCTCGATTTGATCTCGCCATCTCCGAAGTGCTGTCATTCAAGGCAACGATGTCTAACAAGCGTAAATGCCTTACCGTCCAAGAGCAGTTAAGCATCATCGATTCATTAAATGGAAAGGTGAAAACGAGGAATCAAATTTGCGAGGAATATGGCATCGAACTTTCTTCAATTTCGAAATTTTTTAAAGACGAGGCCAAACTCCGAAACGAAGCATTTCAAAACAAGAATTTAAGCTCCAAGCGCTTCCGCCCTAGTAATTACGAAAGTGTCAACAATGCCTTGACATTGTGGTTTAACCAAGCTCGAGCTTCAAGTATTCCTATAAGTGGTCCACTTATAATGGAAAAAGCCAAGAAACTTGCTCAAGAATTGAATGTAGATTTTGAACCAAACAATGGATGGTTGCAAAGGTGGAAGACATCCAACAACATAACCTTTCAAAAAATGCAAGGAGAGAGAGCATCTGCAGACACTGAAGGTGCTAATAACTGGGTGGATAATGTGCTACCGAACTTGTGTAGGAACTATGCAGCCTGTAACATTTATAACGCTGACGAGTCTGCGCTATTCTACAAAGCCCTCCCCTCAGGAACTATGGCTGTTGCTGGCTCAAAGCCCACATCTACTAAAGTTCCCAAAGACCGTATAACGGCCCTGTTTTTAACAAACCAGGATGGCAGTGATAAGAAAATATTCGTTATTGGCAAAGCTAGAAGACCAAGATGCTTCACTGGTGTAAAGCAACTTCCTCTGCCATATTATAATAACACCAAGGCATGGATGACTAGTTCCATCTGGACTCAAATATTGGCGCAATGGGACAGAAGTCTGACCCGCAAAGTTGTTCTACTTTGCGACAACGCGGCATGTCATAAGTATTCTGGAACTTCTCTGAGAAACATAGAGATTATCTTCCTACCCGCAAACACGACTTCTCTTGTTCAACCGCTCGACCAGGGAATCATTCACTGTACAAAAGTGTACTATCGAAAGAACATTTGTCGTCGGCAGCTTGCAGCAATCGAGAAATACAATTCCGTTGAAACGTTTTTGAAAGGCTTCAACCTCCTTGCAGCAATGCACGTGCTGAAGCAAAGTTGGTGGCTTGTCAGACCAGAGACAATTCAAAATTATTTTAGAAAGGCCGGATTTGCCGTGAAAGAGCACTCGCCAGATATTGTGGCCAACGAACTGGAGCTTGATGTGAGTGAATTGCTCGAAGGTCTGGAGAACAAAGATTTCATGGATTTTGTTGACCTTGATCTCCTTTGCGAAACGCATGAATCTATGACTAACACTGAAATTTGTGATCAAATTTGCTGCAATATTGGTAGTGACGATCAACATGACGAAAGCGATGATGAAAGTATTACGAAAGTTGTTGCTCCAGTGTCATTTGCTACGGTGTTAGAGTGTGTTGATCAAATTCGCATCTTCATTGATCAACAATCAAGTGGGTCTTTTGCTATGAATCGCCTTGACGACTTGGAACGTGATTTAGTGAAAATTTCCAGTTGTAAAGGTACACAAAAGAAATTGACCAACTTCTTTTCTCCTTTATGACTGTTCTAATCTCTGTACTTCGCAAATAATTTACTATTCAAACAATTTTGATGTTCTTATTGGATACTGAGTTTTTGATATATAGAATTCAGCTAGGATGAAAGGTTTAATCATGGGGGCATTATTATTTTGTCATCACAATTGTAATTAAATTTGCATGCATATAATTGCGCATACTGTTGCAGATTACAATAGTACAGCAAAAAATACTTTCAAAATTGAAAAATAGTATAAAACTTACTTAATAAATCTCATTGATTAAATCAGATATTACACATATTATATTTACTACTCATCTCGTCATTGAAAGGAGCCCAAATATTAAATTTACAGAAACCTCGTATGTAAGAACAACCCGCTTATAAGGACATTTTTTGCTGCTCCCACGCACTTCCTTATATGCGGGTTCGACTGTATACATTGTTTTCATTGATAATTTCTCCATTTTTACGAAAGTTTGATGTGCCATACAAATTTCTATGACGAATTTATTTTACTACAAGTCAATTTCAGTCATACAGATAATTTAAATATTCAATTATACAGATACCTATGCAACTATTCAACTTCAAGAAAAACGTCACTTATTAACGTGCTCAGCATTTAAAGCATCACTTCATTACCATAGAGCTTTACAACGCAGTTATTGGCACTTTCGAAAGAACGCATTGACGTTGCTGTGCACACCGCTATCGGGAGCTACCGAGCAAAAGCAGATGATTTCAATCGTTGACATCCCGAACGACCACCAATTACACATAGTGACGTTGGAAAACTGATATGTAAATTTAAGGAAACTGGAAATCTCAAAGACTGTGGAAGACGTGCCTCTGTGACCGATGAAGCGTCATCGATCTCTATTTTAGCTCCCGTTTCCAAAAACCCTCGCAAAAGCTCTCGTCGTCTATCACTAGAACATGGACTTAATCAGCTCAGTGTTCTTCTAATTTTACATGCCTTCAAATGGCATCCATCCGTATAAGGAGCAAATGTGAAGATGACTAGGACAGACGAGTGTAGTTTTGTAATTGGGCTTTACAGCGCATGGAAGAATCTCCGAATTTCTCTTCACCGACGAAGCCAATTTTTATATTAACGGTGAAATAAATTATAAAAATTGGAGATATTTCGAGCGATTCGAATCCAAATTGGACCGAATCGTCAAAGATTCAAGGAGGTGGTGAAATAATAACAATAAACGGAGGTTATTGTTACGGGAATAATAACGGAGGTGGGCGAGCGAGTGGCACAGTGTTTTAAGTGTCTGCCTGTGGTCTGGATGGCCCAGGTTCGACTCCTTGCGCAGTCAACCTTATTAATAATACTTTCGACCGGGTGTTTGGCAAGCACCTGTAATCCAGCTACTTGGAGGTCACTAAAAAGTGGATTAGAACCTTAATAACTATATTCTAATATCATCTATAACCTTACAGCCGACCGGGTGTGTGGCAAGCACCTGTAATCCAGCTACGTGGAGGTCGCAAGTGGATCAGACATTGGCTGATTATTAACCAGACTGCAGACGCTCGAATCACATAAGTGCATACTCGGGAGGGAAAAGTGGTTTCCTCCATAATCTCGTCCTCGCCCAACACCCATACACATATGGAGCATATTAATAACGACGATTCCATACCGGAACAGGCGTCGCCCGGGTTACCAAGGCCTGCGTTGGATATTGGGGGACCAGGATGTTCAAGCAGAAGGGCTACTGGAACGAATCAGCAACATCAACGCCAAAGACGGAAGTGGTCACGCACCGATAATGACAAAGTCATGGAGTGCTATTACAAGAGCCAGCCGGATGAAAGAGGGTTCAGACGACGAATGTATGACATATGGAAGAATGTGCAGCCATTATCGACGATCACAGAACAAGGACTAATGAACCAAAAGCGATCCATTGTTAAGAATTCGCTATTGACAAGTGCTGAAATACAAGATATCGAAGACAGAGTACGGAGAGCTGCCACAAATGAATCCAATGACAACAACAGTGTACTACCTGTGAATGACAACAATAGCCTGCCAAGTCCACCATCACAAGAGCCATTACATCAAGACCAATTATATGCACACAGTCAGTTGCTTACCGATGAACAACAAGAAATAAAGAGCAGGATTATCCAGTATATGGAAGCGTATGCAAACAATACTGAAAGAGTAACGATTCGGAAGATAAGAAATGATGAAGCGACGCGACAACTGATTGAGACAGTCAATACTGTAGTAGATCATGTACCAAGCGAAAGCATCTCTGAAATAAATACATTGATATACGCATGTGCCAAGTTAATTGATGAAACCTGCACATCAAAAGTACATAAAAGTCAAGGAAGTACGCCACCATGGAAACGCAGATTGCAGAATACCATCAAAACACTTAGAGCTGAAGTAAATAGACTAAAGGCTGCAAAGGACAATAACGGAAGAATCCCGGCATATATGGTTCGGAAATACCATATGCAATCAAGATGTATTCAAGAAGTTCTGGAAGACGCTAAACAAAGACTAATAGCTGTCAGTCACCGACTTAAAAGATGCGAGGATAGAAATGAACAATATAGAATCAATAAAGCATTCAGAGCAAATCCACGCAAAGTATATAGACAATTCAGTGGCGATCAAATGCCCGAGGAATCTCAAATTGAAGATAAAGAGCAACTTCTGCACTACTGGCGAAGCATTTGGGAAATAGATGCACAACACAATACTGATGCCCAATGGCTACATGAAATTGAGCAAAAATGCCAAACAATAGAAGACCAAAATGATACAGTGATTACGGAGGAAGATATAAAGAACAAGCTTTCTAACATGTCCAATTGGAAAGCACCTGGTCCAGACAATGTGCAGATATTCTGGATCAAGAAATTGACGAAGTTACATCCAAGACTCGTGCGATGCTTCAACCAATTGTTGCGACAGCCCCACACGCTTCCTGAATGGCTAGTCAAAGGTCGCACATTGTTAATTCAAAAAGACAATAACAAGCCATCATCACCAGATAACTTCAGGCCTATTACGTGTCTCCCAACAATGTGGAAACTCCTATCTGGAGTGTTGGCCAACAAGATAAACGGCCACATAACAGCAAATAACATCATGAATCCAGAACAAAAAGGAGCACGTTCAAAATGCAGAGGAACAAAAGACCAGCTCGCCATCGACAAGACAATAACATCTGACAATAAGAAACGTAACACGAACTTGTCAATGGCGTGGATTGACTATCGCAAGGCTTTCGATTCAATACCCCACACATGGATCCTTAAGTGTATGAAGATGTATAAGATTGACGGAGCTATACAAGCGCTAGTAAAGAAATCAATGGGATATTGGCAGACGACATTGACACATATGAAGGACACAATAGGCGATGTGACAGTCAGAAGAGGGATCTTTCAAGGTGATTCGCTCTCCCCATTACTATTCTGTATGGCTATGAATCCTCTGAGTGAGATACTACACAAAACCAAACAGGCATCCGTGCTAAAAGGCGGACAAAGAATCAATCACCTGCTATATATGGATGACTTGAAACTCTACGGTAGAACAGAAAGTGATATAAACTGTCTTATAAATACCGTGAATATATTCTCCAACGACATCAAAATGAAATTTGGAGTCGATAAATGTGCCCGCATTGTCATCCACCGGGGAAAAGTAGCTCGCAGCAATGGTGTCGAAATTGACGGAGTATGCATACCAGATGTTAGTAACGAAGGATACAAGTATCTGGGCATACCACAGTATCGGACCAACATGGATGACAAAGCTAAGAAGAAAGCTGGTACAGAATACAAGAAGAGACTAAGAAAGATACTAAAGTCAAAGTTCAATGCAATCAATAAGATACAAGCCATTAATATGTACGCAATAACGGTCATCAGCTACACGGGAGGAATAATCAAGTGGACCAAACAAGAACTAGAAGAACTAAATAGAAAAACACGAAAGTTAATGAATATGTACGGTGGCCTCCATCCACGAGCAGACGTCGATCGCCTCTACCTTCCGCGGGCTCGGGGAGGAAGGGGTTTGAAAGATGTCACTGAGGTTATAGAAGGAGAAGACAGAAGCCTTAGAGACTACATTACCCATAGCAACGATCCACTGCTGGCGGTGGTGAAGAGCGGCGGTCTCTATAAGCCGAAGTCGGAAACTACCGCGGATTGGAGGAAGAAGACAAGCGAAGACAGGCTCTTAAGATGGGACAATAAGGCTCTTCATGGACAATACAAAAGACAGATGAAAGAGGTTACAACAACAACGGCATGCTATGAATGGATGAAATCAGTGAAGTTGAAAATCGAAACTGAGGCACTCATAACAGCAGCACAAGACCAAGCCCTCAACACCAAGGCTCATGTAACATACATCATAAAATCATCATCAGACCCTAAGTGCAGAATGTGCAATTCAGCGGATGAAACGGTGACACACATCTTGACTTCGTGTTCGAAATTGGCCGCAACTGAGTATCTAAGACGCCACAACGAAGTTGCAAAATTGATACACAGAAGTATATGCGAACAATACAGCATTCAAGTCAGCAAGCAACCATGGAGGCATTAGCCGAGATCAGTGAAGGACAATGATGTGATAAAAATACTGTGGGACTTTGAGATTCGAACTGATAGACTAATAACAGCAAGAAGACCTGACATACTACTCGTCGACAAGGTCAAGAAAACAGGAATTATAAGCGATATAGCAGTGCCAGACGATCGCAATATAAGTAAAAAGGAACGCGAGAAGATTGAAAAATACCAAGATCTAAAGATGGAAATACAGAAATTGTGGAACATTAAAGTAAAGGTCATGCCAATCGTCGTGGGAGCCCTTGGTGCACATACAACACAGCTGCAGGGATATCTCGCACAAATCCCTGGACACCACTATGTACCCGACTTGCTTAAGGCAGCGCTTCTCGGAAGTGCCCACATCCTCAGGCGCATACTTGACCTCCCTGAGTCATGGTAGGACTCCGAGGCCATAGTAGTATCTTCCCGACCTAATGTTGTGCATGGGTCGTGTACTAAAAAAAAAAAAAAAACTTTATTGGCACACATCTGCGGTGCGCGCACTACAGAGGCATGAAACAGTTACAAACAATGCAGAGTTCATGATACAAAAGAGACAATGAATGAATGAAGCATGATAGCCAGCATGGAGAGAGGAAATTATGAACACGTAGAGCAGACTCGATGAAAGAGTCGGAGAAGCGGACAGTACGGCATCTGGGTTTTTTGAGGGTGGAAGAATTCCTGTGAGTTGGGGACCTTTCGTCGAAAAATTGACGCAAAGGGTGGTTGATAGTTGTCATAACACTGTGGAATAGGCGGGTCCCAGACCTTTGGTTGGTGCGTGCCAATGTAGTAGTAGTTATTGAGTCTGGTCCATGGGAAGTACCGAGAATTATTCTAGAGGCTCGTCTCTCTACTTTGACAAGAAACTTGTAACCTTTTTGGGACATATTGCAGCAGCACGGATGGCAGTAGGTAAGAAGGGATTGGATAGTTTGTCGGTAGACTCTCCATGAAATCTGAGCGTTACAACCTGCTCTCTTCAGGTTTCTGAGGACAAAAATGCATTTAGAGGCCTTCTTGAAGATCTCCTTGCAGTGAATATCCCAGCGAAGATCCTTTGCGAAATGGACACCGAACATTTTCATAGAGGTCACGCTTGGAATGACAGTTCCTGCAACGTCCGCAATTTCTTCGAGTCGAATACCAGTTCTGGTGGCGATGTCCATCACCGCGGATTTGGAAGTGTTTAGAGGAAGCCCCGCTCTAGCCGACCACTAGCAAATGAAGTTCTAGACGACCACTGGCACCAGAAGTTCGAATTCGCGTTGGAGGTTGTCTTCGTGTGCATCTCGCATAAAGTGGAGTACACTTACGTCGTCAGCGTATTTAACATAACGAGTGTTAGAACACACAGGACGCGTAGCGATGCGATGACAGCACAGAAGAGGTACGGTCCGAGCACGCTTCCCTGAGGAACTCCGCTGGGTGTGGAGCACCATTCGGAAGTGGCGTTGTTGTGCACGACACGCTGGAGTCGGTTGGATAAGAAGTCAGTTATCCAAGAAACAGCCTCAAAAGGTAGCTTTAAGTCGATGATGGTGGATAGCATTGTATTATGGGGCAGTTTGTCAAAAGCCTTGGCAAAATCAATGGAGAGGACACGCACGGCACCGGATGACTGATCGAGATGACGGAGAATGCTCATGTATGTAACGGTAGTGGCACATGTTGACCCCGAGCCAGGTTGGGGTAGGTAGGCGAACTGAGTATCGTCAATGTTTTGTAGATAGGGTGCGACCCACTTCTTAACGACTATCCTTTCGAGAGTCTTGGACAGAAGAGGAAGGAGAGAAATGAGGCGGAATTGGGACACAGTTTTCGCGTGGGTTACCTTGGGAATAGGTTGGATGGCGGCGATCTTGAAGGAACTGGGGACGCGGCCTTCGGCCAGACTGCGGTTGAATAAGATGGTTATTGGAGGAGCAAGGAGATGTGCAAGACAGCGGAGGACCCAGAACGGGATCCCATCAGGTCCAGAACTTTTCGGCTTGATACAACGAAGCTGCGTCTCGACTTCATAGGGAGATAGAACTACGGGATGTCTAGGTAAATCCTCTGTGAATGGCATTGGCGCCGTATCAGTCGGTGACAGCTGAAAAACTGACTTGAAGTAAGCTGCGAACTCGTCAACAGAAATGTCGGCTTGGAGAGCTGTATTCTTCTTAGGTACTTACGCCTGCCGACACAACTCACAGATCGCCAGAAGTCTTTGTTATTCTTAGACGCGGCGGCTTGCTGCAAGTGGAGACTTTTGAGGAATTTCTCGTGTGATATGACTTCTTCACGCAGACGAAGGTATTTCAGCCATTTATTTTCTCTTTGAGCAAAAGCTCGGTCGCGGCGAGATATGAGAAGTTTGAGTGAAGGCTTCATCCACAGAGGCTCGTTGGAGCGTAATCTGATAATCCTCTTCGGGAAGTAGAGATCCACTAAACGTTGAATGGAGTAGTGAAGCTGAAGAGCACATTGATCTAAGGATTCGGAACCGCTCACCATTGAAGTCCAGTCGATCAGGGCGGCAGCATGTGAGAAGGAAGCAAGGTTTTACTTCGTAAGCTTACGTACTTGAGTTTTAGTCGTCGTAACTGGAGGAGAAGGAGATGGTTTCTACAAAACGGCATAGTGATCGGAACGTCCAAGGGGCGGAAGTGTCACGGGTCTGATAGGCTGCTTCGTGTTAACAAATATCTGGTCCAGAAGATGGGAACCACGTGTTGAATCTCCGACGCAAGGAGTAGGGCGTGTAGCCGAGCACAATCTGTCGCTCTGTCTGCGGATGTCATTGAAGTCACCGCACAGCACGATACGTATATCTTCAGACTTGCGTGAAGATGAGAGGTAATGGTATGGTGCGGTAATTGTGGTACCAGAATAGTTGAGCCTTTCTTTGTCAAAGAAAGTATGACTTCGGAAGTCTGCCTACAAATGCTACAAGAGGAAATTATAGCATCATTACTAAATGTTAACGGAAAATTTCCGGAATTCTTCCAGCCGGACGGAGCGCCACTTTCATCTTATTCTAGATCCAAGTGGAAGCTTATGTAATTCAACTTTGAGTTCGTAGTAACTTTTTTGCAAAGTAAAATGCTCATTGCATGTATTTACCTAATTCAGCAGTGATAAACTAGGTTAACCATCATGGTAGTGTGCAAAATGCAACTTTTCCTATGTCTCCAGAATTACGTCTCACCCTGTAGAATGCGACAGCATTGGTCGTTGCTAGTTCATTATAGAGTTGTGAATGAGACTGTTGTGACGTCATCGCTAAATAGGGAAACGCAAATTCCTGCTGACTGCAGCCGACTTGAACACTGGCTTGGGTGAAGGAAATATCAAGATGATTCTAGGCGATAGACAAAAAATCATTTTTGGGTGGACACTGCCTTTAAGGCGCGTTCACATTAGCACGATAACTATAACGATAACGATAAATTGAAATAAAATTGCTCGGCATGATTAACATAACTGCTGTTCACACTAGCCCGATTTTCTCAACGATAAAATCGTATCGTAGGGATCACTCCCAGAGCGATTTTCTTGAACGATAAAAAAGTTGTCGACCATAATATTATTGCAAGCACTATTTTTGATGTCAGAATCATGATCAGTGTGAACTACTGATCAAAATGCATACCATTGTCTCAAAGTTTCGTTCAGTAAAATCGTTGAAGTGAAGAAAAATATTTAGTACATTATAAGCGTTTGATCTGACCGCCTACACTGTTGATAATACATGTAGTCATTATCACATTTTGTCGCATCTCAGTGAATACTGCATCGATTTTTATTATTCAAATTGCAAATTAATCCTCGATGAACGGAGAATTTAGTAAATCCAGTGAAATATTGATGCAAGAGATTTCCATTAATTAGTCATTTGCCGGTAGTTATCTTGACAGATAGACGAACGTTTCAATACTGAGTACTGATTGGCTGATAGCACCCACTGTTTCTGTCTGGGACAACTTCGTTGTAAAATGCGTTCTGTCATGGTTATGCTCACGTCACAGAGATGGAATACGCTGCTGCTCCAATACTAAGACTAGATAATTTATCTCTGCGGCTCACGTCAACGGATGGAAGATCTTTACATGTCAATAATTTGTAAACACACATGATGGCCTTCCAACAAGCATGAATAGAATATAAAATATATTTATCAAATAGGCTCTACCAAATCCCAATGTATCCGTGGGAAACTAGCGTACAACACCGTAGCAGTCAATAGTCTAGGCTACCGATTGACAATGTCAAGGTCGCGCGACTGCTCGTGCAACAGTCACATAGTCTTGCGATCGGTTGTACGATTGACTCAGCCATCGAACAATGCAACTATCGGACGACCATGCGAGGGGTCGCACGACTGATCGTACAACAGTCTCCTTCGAGCATACTCTGTTGTGCGACTAGATTTTTCACTGCGACTATTTGTGCCACTGACATTGGATCGCTTCTCAGCGCACGGTCGCAAGGTCGCATCTGTCGCACGACTATTGTGATAGCCCCTTAAGAAATCGAATAGCACGGAGCTGCAAATGATATGAGTCACAGTGTGACGTGACCTTATCATCGCCGATCATTGTACTTCCCTCAACCGCGCACTCGCACACATTAACCGACAGGCTTTCGTGACCGATGAAATAGTGAAATCCAAAGCGTTGCAAGGCAACAAAGCCATTCAATACACTGCAGCCTTTGATACTAAAAACATTCATCCTTTTTATATTTCTAATTGTAACTTACGAACCAGACATCGAATGCCTTCAGAGTTTAGATATTGGTGGTTTAGGTCATCATGATCACTTTATCTATTCATGCTATCGGTCAAATCTCAAAAAATTAAGATTTAGCTTAGCAGCTACAGAGAAATGTGGGATTTTGCTAATTTTTCACACACGAAACATAGATCCAGAATTAAAGGGGAATCCCACCCATTTTGCATGCTAGTCTTAAATGAAGGCTAAGGTCAACCCGATCGAAAAATGCCATGTCGATTTCACTGCAACAGTGTCGTTAGTGTGTGAATCAGCATGCTAGTCTTAAATGAAGGCTAAGGTCAACCCGATCGAGAAATGCTATGTCGATTTTACTACAACAGTGTCGTTAGTGTGTGAATCAGCATTTACCACCAGGTGATGACGTAATCATGCCGATGACTACAGCACACTTCACTGTCAATGCTTGCAATAATAGGGAAGAACCGCATTCGTGAGAGAGAAGCGATCAGATTGTCGTTTTTTTGCGTAGATCAAAAGCGGCCAGAGAAATAACAATCTTCCAAACGAGCATAATGCAATGGAATCTAAAACACCTTGTCAGAAAGACTTTCCAGAATATTAGCTATTAAGAGCAAAGACATACAATCTATTGCCTCGAAATATAAAAACCATAGCTATTTTCAAGATGACTGAATCCAATACAAAGCAAAGGAAAATATAAAATTTGATTTAACAGTTGAATGGAATCAGCTTTGGTCTAAATGAAATTCTTCTTAATCTTAATATTTCTTCAATGATATCTGTATGGAAAGATATCTTCTAGCAATAGTGTACCGATGGAGGCTACCCATCTCCATCCCATCAGAGATGGGTATCCTTTACATAAGGACACATTCTGAAATTGATAGGCTACTACAGATTTATTAAATTATACAGTAATGTTCGGTTATAATTGATCCTCACGGTGCCTCGGAAATATTCAATTATATAAAAATTCAATTACAACGCAAGTACCCTTGTAGCGGATTGATCGGATGAAAAGTCACGTTAATTGACCACTTTATTGCCACTAAACAAATCCTCCGGAGAGGGTAAAAATCGTCATTTTCGGACGACACACGCGATTCACAGGCGAGAAACTGCAAACTGCGAGAATTCATAACAGTGCAAAATAAAACAAAAATCTCTCGCTTAAACAAATATAAAAACACAAATATACAATAAAAATAACACAGGAATGGCACTGGGGCAGTACACTCCCCTCTACGATCTCGGAAGATCATACACACCATACACAAATCTAGAAAATGCAGATAACACATGTATTCGATGCTCTTTCTGGAGAGTTTCTTTCGAAGAGTTTCTGATATAGAAAACACAGCTGAAAATGTAGTTATTTCATCAGTCACATTGATCAATAGATTAATCACTATACAGTACTGTGGAATAGTTTGGAATAATTGATAGATAACATGGCTGCTTTGAATGCAGTTATTCTTTCGATTGAAATCTACCTCAAATCCAAGCAGCAATCGAATGCATGATTGCGATCATCCTATTGGTCATAGTGATATCCAATAAATAATGTAGGGCTGATGAAATATTGCCACAACGCCAATCAAGCTGTATAATAGCCTCAAATAGATGATGATGATTCACATCGAAGCCATGGGTAAGGCGAAGCAATTATCAAAGATTGACAAGATCCGGATAGTGAATTTTGAGAAATGAGAAATGAGAAATTTTGAGAGAATTTGAAATTAAGAAATCGTTTCCTGGCATTTTGGATTACGTGGATCCAAGCACCATACGCACTCGTCTGTCTCGACAGTATGGGTTACGAGCACGCAAACCCTTGCGGAAGCCGCTGATAACACCATCGATGCGTCAGAAAAGGTTGAACTTCTGCCGAAAATACATCCACTGGACCTCACAGCAGTGGGCCAAGGTCATGTTCTCGGACGAAAGCATGTTTCGACAGTTTTCTAACCCAACAAAGTTCGTTCGTCGGCCATCTGACTCATATCCTTGTAATCCCAAGTAGGCCTACACGGTTCCCACAGTGAAGCATTCGCCAGGTGTAGTGGTCTGGGGAGCCCTCTCAGCAGCTGGTCGTGCAGGTCTCTATTTCCTAAAGGTTGTATGATGAACGCAAAACGCCATCAACAAGTTCTGGATGAACATCTCATTAATTTCATGACGATTCAGGGTTGCACAGTGTTTCAGCAGGACTCGGCCCCGTGCCATACAGTGAAGACAACAAAGAAATGGTTTCTTGACAACCATGTGCAGGTGTTGGATTGGCTGGGAAACAGTCCCGACTTAAATCCAATAAAGAATTTAAGGATGCTACTCAAAAAGAAGGTCTGCACAAGAAATTCATCAAACTTGGAAGAACTTAAGTCAAACATTCGCCAAGTTTGGTGCACTGAAGTAATTGAAGATCTGTGTAGATCACTGATAGAATCAATGCCACGGAGACTTTTGGAAGTGATAAAAAACAAAGGATATCCCATTAAATACTGATGTGATGCATGTAATTCCATGTAATACATGCTGAACTATCAACAGGATAACGAAATATGAAATATGATGTTATATGGCCGACTTTTGTCTATAAAACTAAATACTATCTTCGAATTGATGAACTTTAACAATTATTCCAAACTTTTCCACAGTACTGTATATGCGAATAGGTCACTAAAATAACGATCACACAAAGATACACGTACAATAAATCAATCTTAAGTGCAAGAGATACCCATTTGAACAGTTGTAATCCACTAAGAAGAATCGTCCGGAGAATGATGTCCGTGCATCAATATCCACAAAAAGCTGATAATAGAAATAAACTCGAAAAACATAAAGACTGTACACATCATATACAATATAGTACACTGTAAATTCCATGTAAGCACGATGTAGATAGTAGAAAATCACGACTGAAACAGCACCAATGAATTCCGTCATGTACGATAGTGACAACATGAACATTAATGTTATGATGCTCAAATAAGGAATCACACAAAAAATTCCACATTGCACGATAACGTGAGAATCCTTTCAGATAAACCAACTGAGAATGGATCCACCATATGGAACAGTGACTGGATAGGTAATGATTACTGAGACTGTAATCTACAATGTAAAATCCACATAACGTTCAGGAATAGTTAGATAGATCAGCAGTTATAAACAGTCAAGATTTTGAGACCAATAATATCAGTTCCTTCACGGGTCTCACGAGTAAAGAAGATTTGCTTCTCAACTCTACTTTCCTCACTAAACCATCAGAGCTAGGAAAGGTTCGAATAATTATAGCTGAAGGGCAAGAGTTTCTGATGGACTGAGAATCACGCAAGATAACTATGTCCCCGACTTGCAGATTAGGTCGCGTCGCTGTCCATTTTTGTCTCGTTTGCAGTGTACACAGATAGTCTCTCTTCCATCGCAACCAAAACCGATCAGCCAAAGCTTGGACGTATTTCCACTGAGATCGTGCCATGTCTTTTTCGTCAAACTTGAGGGAATTCGGTATGTCAACAGGCTTCTGTGTAGCCAACATCGAGGGTGACAGAATAGACGGGTCTTCTTGATCGCTTGAAACACTGGTTAGAGGTCTTGAGTTCACAATTGAGCACACTTCCGCCATAAACGTAACGAGAACTTCATGTGTGGGTTTACCGGGGTTAGACAGGAACAAAGGATCCAAAATTCTCCGGGCCAACCCAATCATCCTTTCCCATGTACCTCCGAAGTGTGAAGCATGAGGATGATTAAACAACCAAATACCTTCGTTCCGGGCGACGAATTCATGAATAGGCCCCTTTTCAATGAAGTGATACGTGATACCGAGTTCTCGAACAGCTCCAACAAAATTAGATCCTCGATCAGAGCGAAATTACTTCACCGGCCCTCTGAGTGCAATGAATCTTCGAAGAACATTGATAAATGATTCACTGCTCAATTCTTCAACAACTTCTATATGTATTGCTCGTATGACCTGACGCACAAACATGACCGCCCAACGCTTACTGTTAGCTTGCCCTCCCCTCGTACGGCGAGTAACAACATTCCAAGGTCCGAACGTGTCGATTCCTACGTAAGAAAACGCTGGACTTGGCGTGAAGCGATCTGCTGGCAAGTCTGCCATGAACTGATGTTCGGTTTTACCACGAAGCCGACGACAGGTAACGCACCCGTGTACAACGCGCTTGCCGCCAACAATCCAATACCCAGCGGATCTGACTGCCCCTTCTGTAAAGTGTCTTCCTTGGTGTTGGGTGAGATGGTGATAATGTCGAACAAGGAAAGTCGCTACATGACCTTTATGAATAATTCAATATTCCACGATGTAAACAAAAATATAGCTCTCCCTCAATTTAGACGATTTTTTTATTTTTTAAAAATAAATAAAGTTCCCCGACGCGTTTCGTCACGGTGGACAGTATCAAGGGATATTTTTAAAAAATAAAAAAATCGTCTAAATTGAAGGAGAGCTATATTTTTGTTTACATCGTGGAAAATTGAATAATGAACCTCCCGTATAAGACAACAAAAGATCTTTATGAATAATGATTGGCTGATGTTTCTGATCGGTGCCGATCCTTCCTCCAACTCTCATGATTCCGTGTTCATATGTGCGCGGATTCAAAGAAGAGATATATTTTTTATCATTTTCGTGATGTTCGGCTTGCACCAACTTGATGATTCGACTTCTTGCCCTTTCTAAAGGTTCAGACTTACAAAGCGAGTCAGTTGTCTTAATTCGATCGGCGAGCTTCAAGAGACAAGCGATTGCCCGTTGTAAACTTATCCAGCTGGAAAACTTCTTAACCCATTTTTGCCCGGTATATGAAATAGAGCATGCCTGGCTCCTAAATTCATATCATGATTTATAATTATTTATTTATCATGATATCATGTTCCAACAGTGAGAACAGTGGGCACAAAGGGGACTATTAGTCCGGATGCTTAGGGGGAAATATTGCCAGAATATTTCAAATCCGCTAGAAAGCGTGAAAATTAGTGAAATGGTAGATTTTGATGTTTAGAATCGAATTCCGATGGGACCCCAACGTGAAAATTAGCCCGAAGTTGTTTTTGAAAGCCATAAACAGAAGGATATTCACTAGTTTTTTTTCTCAGTTGACTAACAAAAATTTTTAGATCTGTGCGGATAATTCTTAAGGCGTGTCTCGCATGCTACTCACTAATAGCTTCAAATAATGTACTATTTATTCGGCAGTTGAAAAGTCGATATTTTCTGTATCAATGGGGTCACTACATATGACGCCCGTATTATCATTACCAAGTACTACTAGTTAAGCCAACAATATTCTGATATTTTAAAAGTTCTTTCTTCAAATGTTTAAAATGTATTATAAGACAATAACGACAAAATAAAGGACAAGAACATAAACAGAGATCAGTACAAGGAAGAGAATATCTGCTGCATTTGCACGAGCTACTGCACTCTTTGCATCGGCATTTCACAAGTTCCTTGCAAGATTTCGATGAGCACGGCAGAGTCGTCCATACCGGTGTCAGCATCTCCCCCTCTATCCTCCATCCCCAATCACAAGGATTTGGAAGATCTATTATTGGACACAATGATTGTCCCCATATAATGCTGAAAGAGAAAGGTAGGCAAATGATCGTGCATTGTAATGCATTATGGTGCTAAGGAAAACGCGACCATAGTGTCGATCGATTTCGAGTTTAATAAAAAAAACTCATCATCAGGACAAATACAGAAGACAAAAGGGTTTATAATACAATTCATGATCACATCCAATGCAGCATATATTACTACAAATAATTGTACAAATTATAGCTGTACGTTCATAGACAAATGACAATCACCTAATAGTCCGGGAGCTAGCGTGAAGTTGTGCAGGGAACGAGGTAGTACATAAAACTTTCACATAGCATAGTACACCTCTAACCTACTGCAAAACTTCGCGTCTGCCGGATCAGATCATTTGCTTTTCAGAAATAGAGAGGATAACACAATCCTATGTATTTCCAATGGTAAAATTGTGACATCTGAGGTGTTGACTCCATTTTTTCGAATTTTTGCTCATAAAAGTTACACAAATTGGTATTTTGTTGAACTGGTTATTATAGAAATCATCTACAGATCATGATCTTTCAAATGAGTTATCATTCAGTGACAGAGGATGAAGTAAAGTGTACAAACAGACACTTTTCGTTGAAGTATATCAACAATTTTCCTGAAATTTCTATGGTAAAATTTGCAGTTACACCAACGAAAAGTGTCTGTTTGTACACTTTACTTCATCCTCTGTCACTGAATGATAGCTCATTTGAAAGATCATGATCTGTAGATGATTTCTATAATAACCAGTTTAACAAAATACCAATTTGTGCAACTTTTATGAGCAAAAATTCGAAAAAATGGAGTCAACACCTTAAATGTCACAATTTTACCACTGGAAGTACATAGGATTGTGTTATCCTCTCTATTTCTGAAAAGCAAATGATCTGATCCGGCAGACGCGAAGTTTTGCAGTAGGTTAGAGGTGTACTATGCTATGTGAAAGTTTTATGTACTACCTCGTTCCCTGCACAACTTCACGCTAGCTCCCGGACTATAATTGAAGAAGTGTGAAACTTGCGAGTGATACGCGATTCCACCGGTAGTATGGGTATCATGTGGAAAAGGAACTTAAAGGGAGTTTGCTAAAATTGATTTGATAATTTGATAGTCAATCGTTAAAAGGGTGTTATAGGTATAAGGATCAATATTCAGATAGGCTACATAGCCCTACTCTGTGATCAATCTCATGTAGACAGTGCTGCAACAGTTCAACATTGTGGAAATGAGCGGTTGTCATGATTTAGTCGAATAGAGTACATATAGTCGCAAGCTTACATGTGCATTAACGATATACAGGTATGGTCACTAGTCATGCTCTTACCTTCCTTGAAAAATGGCCCGTCTAACGTGATTGACTAGGGCGTCTCTGGTTGGTGGCAGGCTCTCGTTGTGACGACCTTTCTTAGTAAATAATTGCTTTCTGCACTTATCTACAGACTGGAGCGACGAACTTCTATCATATAATAAAATCACAAATCTTTCCATAGCCGTCATCTGCTCCTCATCAAGATCAACGATTGCAGTCTTTGATAGGCTGAAATAATTTATGAAAATTGTTTATCATGAGATTTTAAACGATATACCGTGCAAACTCACCTTGAGAAAGAGTGCAGCATGTCTGGATTAGAGATCAATACTTTCCAAGATGTCTGTTTACCTCCCAGCAAAACTGGACACCGTGTCACAACCAGTTAAGGCGTACCAAAACCCTACCACCTGGTTAATCACTGAACCTAGGCTTCTGAAATATTCATGGATTGGTAGCCATCTCTTATGGAGTTCGGTACCGCACTCTATCCATAACTCGGTTACGCACAATTCTTCGAAAACGGATAATGCTATAGCAACAGAGTCAGCATCGACAGTTCTTATACAAATTTTATCATGGCATGTGATTGCAGCATGCTTTGCATGTAGGAATACCCTCGTATCCGCTTCTTCGTGATTGCAAGGCGAGATTAAGTCGGTAGACATGTTGCTATTAGTCAAAACACTGTCATATAAGTCACAAAAAGATCTTTGCCATTGGTGTCACTCTTAACTAAATATCTTGCGAGATTTTGAAAAAGTGCAGTTTTATTTTCATCATGCCTAAGAAAGTTCGCCCAGTTCTTGGATATTGGTGTCTGACTAGTAACGGAATAACGTATGCCACTACCTCTTCTCATTCTGGTCTGGGCTTTGGTGCTTTCTCTGTTGCAAATATCGAATACAACATCTATTCTGTTAAGCGACGGATTTTTGATATCCTTGGATAAAGATCTTGCAGGAAATTCGCGTTCAAAATAGTCTTCAAAAACCTTTGAGTCCAACGGCTTTATTTCGTGAACAAGGGCAGAACCATCTATTATCACTGATGTGACGTCATGTGGAAATAATTGTAGCGTTTGGCCATGCTTTTCAACACATTTTACAAAATCAGATTTGCAGGTCGATCGAAGGAGTCCGTTTTCGGATATAGATGGTGGAAAGGAGTAGTTCTCGTGCATAAAGAAATCATCGAGATCACAATCTCTTTCCTGTGATGCAACATATAATGATGCATACATTTCACGCTCTTCACGCAGAGATTTTATCTTTATCCTTTCTTTGCTGGTCACAAGAACATGCTTCTGTCTAAACGACGCTAGTTTGTTTCTCTTTATAGGTTTGTATAAGGACTCTTCGCAGGTCTGTAATCTTTTAGTTAAGAAATTACTGTAAGCTTTTTCTCCAATAATTTTCGCATCTAACACTGATTTTGCGGCTGATTCATTCTGAACTATCTTGGTTATCACATTAGTCAAAAGGTTTTCTTCTTCGAGTACAAAAGGATTGCCACAGCTGTCAAAGGCATCTTTCAGATTTTCACTATTCTTCTGAAAACGAATCTCAAAGATACGTGAATGTTCATGGTGATCATCAATATGACAATCATCAATATCATCATCGATTGTTAGCTCATCATAACTATCAAGCAATTCAATAATCTGGGGTCCACCTACCATCAATTTTATCAACGCAGAATTGTTATTCAATATATCTGTGGCTCCACCGTCAATTTTAACTAATTTGTTATTCTGTTCATGTGCCTGATCTTCGGCAATCGTGGAAAACGGCTTCTTTGATTTTTGAATGGTGAAATAACCGTTCATGAATTTTTCGTACAAATTGGGATGTTTGATTGGCAACATCTCAAGATCGTTTACAAATACTGAAAGCCAACGAGCGTAGTGTGTGTGGTCGAGGGCAAATATCCATGGTAGGAATGCTTTCAAACACGAAAGGAACAACGTGAAATTAGATGTTCTAATACTCTTGACAAAAGTCAAAAGAAGTGCTTGTAATTCCATTACGGTGTACCAGTAATGAAAGTGAACAGATTTCTTTCCTTCTATCTCAGCCCATTCATCAATTGAACAAATGGAAGAAGCTTCAGACTTTTTATACGCATCACAAAGAAGTCGATAAAGGCATGCTAATGACAACTGAAGAACGTTTCGACACCGTTCGACTTGGCTACCCTTGAGAATTGACTCAAGTCGGCCAAGCGCGCTTATGTCAGCTTTAGCTAACAGCTCTACCCAACCGCTCCCTTCCAGCCAATCACCGATGATCGACATAAAAGCCATCTCAATATGCAACGCTCCCATCATAAATGAAATGTTATTTTCGCCATAATCTTTGGGATACAGCCACTGTACTTGTTTCGCAATTGCAAAAACTGGTTGGTCAGCTGTGATGACAAGAGATTGACCGTGGTTGAGCTTGTCGACAACTTTATGAATGATGTCGATACAATGTCTAACCATTGCTGTGGAATTTATTGATTCATGGATGAGAGGCATGAGAACGGAAACACTTTTGGGACGAGGTGAATGAATGCTTTTGAAAGAATGGAATGAAGACCACGAAGTATTCTCAACATTGCCAGATGTATTCCTAGTATCAGCTTCCTCTAGATTAAGTAGCCAACTTTGAGTCTCGAGTAGAGGATTCATGCTTTGGTCAACACCTTGTGAATTAATAGACTGCAAGGGATAATTGATATTTTATTTTGATTTATATATATTATATAATATAATAATAATTATGTAATATAATAATATAATATGTATAATATATATTAATTTTATTTTATTATTTTATTTTAATATTTTGTAGGCTTAATGTAATTGTAATAGGTGGGCAATTCCAGATCTACGTCAATATTTACTGACGAAAAGAAAAAGTTAGTTTCTCTCTTTGGAACATCATGCTCGGGATGCTGAAATATCGATATAGTGGTTCCATGAAAAGACTCAGTTGACAGTGGAGAAGAAGGATTATGATCTAAACTGTCAATTGCTGCAGTTGTAAATAATCCTGGGTAGAGTGATGGTGGACAAACGAGACCTTCAGTTTGGTATTGTTTCAATTAATTTGAGTAAATATATTTTAAGGCCAAGGTCATGACGTCATAAATATTACATTACTTAAAGCCATTAGTGAGGAGTATGCGAGACACGCCTTAAGAATTATCCGCACAGGTCTAAAAGTTTAGTTAGTTGACTGAGAAAAAATTTGAGGAACATCCCTCTGTTTATGGCCTCTAAAAACAACTTCGGGCTAATTTTCACGTTGGGGTCCCATCGGAATTCGATTCTACACACCAATATCTACCATTTCACTAATTTTCGCGCTTTCTAGCGGATTTGAAATATTCCCTCCTATGCACCCGGACTAATAGGGCGACATAATGCATGGGAAAGATAATTCAGCAACTATTACAATTATACATATACAGGATGTTACTTATTTACAGTTAGGAGTAGCTAACAAGTTTTATAACACTAATATTAACAAAGAGATGAAAAATTGGCTGATTTCAGTCTTACCAAATTACGTAAATATGTTGCTAAGTATAATTAACAGTTGAATATCCTACAAAACTGTATCAGTGGGGAACAAGATGTATTCAATTATAATCGATTTATAATTATATAGAAATCAATTATAAGCATTAAAGTATATATGTAAGGCATAGGAATTTCAAACGGGAATTTCAGATTTTCAATATAAACGATTTTCAATTACAACGCAAGCAATTATAACCGAACATTACTGCATTAAAAAATAATACTGATGTTTGTAATCTCATCGATAATCATGAACTCATTATGAAGACAGGTATATTGTGTCAACTGACACAGTATTTGACACACCACCTTCATAAATCCAATTTTTTTATCGCTTGCACAGAATGGTGTGTCATGTGACACATCCATCATTTATTTTCCATCACATTTTTGAACTGAAAACACAAGATATATGTGTGTCAGGTGACATACCTATGTGTGTCGCCAGTGAAAAAATGTCTAAAACGTGTCAGTTGACACATCTTTTTTCTGAGTGTATTAAGCACTGTCAATATGCTACTCAGCACTAGTGGCGTGAGGGTCGCAGCTTCAATTGAAAACCGATAGCTAGCGCCATTAACTAGACTAACCAGCGATCGGCGTCGATTGCCAGAGTCAAGCCGTCAGTCGCAACCCCACAACCTCTCACAGTGGAATTCCGGGATCCCGTAGGTTTTTGTAAGCCCCGAATTCCGGTACTTTACTCACGGGATCCCGAGATTAAATTGTTAATGATTTAATAGTTAGCTCAGTAGTTGAAATCATGTTTTTAACTATTTAGTGCGGGAAAATTGAATTGGAATGTTCAATTTCTTAAATTTTGTTCACTGAATTGCGAAACTCCTGTGTATAATACTGTATAATGCAGAAGTAAGGGAGCGAAAGTAAGGAATCAACATCACGAGCAAGTTCCTCAAGAAATATAAGCCACTCTACAGTAGACGTCGCTTATTAAAAACACGGATAATAAAAACACCTGGTTAATGAAAACAGCTGGCTTGGTCCGGAATTATTGCTATTAAAGTTTCAATGTAGACCTCCGCTGATAAAAACAAACCCCGTTTAGTAAAAACAGAAATTCATTTACATTGTCTCTTCCCAATATGAACTACCGGTTTGAATGACAGTACATAAACACGATTCTTTCATAAACTCTACGGGAAATTCTACAGAACATCAAACCAACAGAGATAGTAGAAGTTAGTGATGATGAGCTCGAGGAGTCTGACAGCGAAAATGAAATTCCTACCCCGACATTCACTGAAATGAGAAATGCTTTAAAGGTTCCGAGAATAGGACTTGAAAGGAAAGCTTATTCCGACATCAGTAAGCTTGATACCATGAAAAGTGAAATACGCAACTTTATCAGTTATCAAGCTCTAACACAACTTGCAATCGAACAGTTTCAAATAGGACCCGTATGCACTCGTATAATCGAGGAGTTTGCCGAAATTCGGATAATTGACATGTAGTACTGTATTGCAATTTCATAATACATGGAAATGTTTTGCAAAGGATGGTTTTCTGATCGTTAGCACATGTAGGTACATGTAGGCCTATACTGCACCCACCATCATTTACAGATTCAATTTTAGGCTACATTCGTTTAATAAAATCGCAGCTTAATAAAAACACTAAGATGGTCCTGATGTGCTTTTAATAAGCGGCGTCTACTGTATCAACTTCCGGATTAGTGTTTCGGTCATCATTCCCGAGTACATGTATTGGTAATCACTTCAGACGTTTACAGCGGCATTTGCCAGCTTGTTTCTTGAAGCAGGGCATTGTGACGTAATTGATAAAAGTTCATGTTTATGCATGGATCATTTAAGTGAAGCAGCTGACTATCGAGAGAATCTTATCATCTTAACTCTTCTTTGTAACAAAATGAAAAAAGATGCAATTATCCATTAGAACCTCTAATTGATAATTGTATATAAATTTCAATGAAATTCATGCTAAACTGTCAATTCTCTTTTTATAATAAGCTTCCTTCAGCTTGAGATTTATCATTCTCTGCTCGAATTCTTTTTTTGCCATCATTAATAGTTCACTTTGGTAATGCGACATCTTCCTTTCAGGAATATCCACTTTTTTTACACCACCTTTGCCTTCTTCGGACGCGGTTGAAGCTCCTCGATCGAGGTAGATGGAGCGATATCTTCCTCATCTTCGTCGAGCAATCTCACGAGCTGAAATTGAAAACATGATTTTAAAAGTTAGAAGTGAACCTGGCTGAAAAACGCAAGGCTCGAAGACATAGATGAGTTCGCTTACAAATGCCACTAAAATGGATTGTAGCTAAGGCCACAGGATTAGTTAACCTGGGATCGTAGGTTCACATCCTACCAGCAGCACATCTTTTGCGCAGCAATATAATATTTCGTTTACCTCATTTCATTCATTGTTAAATGCTTTTAGATAAATGAATAAAAATGGACAAAATGAAATTCCTTACCTTACCTCCGGCTGAATATTAGGCAAAGCAACAGAATCGAATTGATACCCGCCTCATACAAAGACCATGCTTGAACGTTGATGGACCGTTGCTTGAACCGTTGAAGCGTTATTGACAAAAGGAAGAACAAAGCATGTTGATGCTATTGTGAAGATTTGATGCTACAAGCCGGTGGAAGGCATTTTGAGGACGTTTTGTGACTTAAAACCTTACTTTTTAAAAAGTCATTCAAATCAAGCGATTTTTGTTTTGTTAAGTAATAAATCGTATATCACAAGGAACCTCATTTTCTGAAGATTCGAAAACTGTAATTGTCTTCGAAATAGCGTCATTTTAAGTGCGTCATTTTTACGAAAAACGTTCTTCCTTCGTTTTGAGACAACCTGTATTTATTCGTAATTGGAAGTACCATCATAAATACTACCTGTATTCTCATCCGCGTTGTCATCATGATGTATTGTCGACATAAGAATAACGTTCTTATTTCTTTTTGGAACAGAAGATACAATAATGTTGTTTTTGATCGGTCTTTTGATCGTTCTTTTGGTTGTTGGTCCTTCCAATTGCAACGAACTACTAATGCAATAATTGTAGCAAGTTGATTTAGTCAGAGGATAATTTATCATCGTAAACGAATCGAGAAAAAAACTGTAATTTCATAGAAAACTAGTCCAGTTCATAAAATGGGTACCCGGTGACCCAAGGATTTCTAGTGATATTTTTATCGGTTGTTTGATATAAGAAAGATAACTTTATGATTGACCTGTTGCACATTCATTGAAGACAAATGTAGGAATATATGAAATATCAGACTTTCAGATGCATGCAAAAAATATATTCAGACAATTGAAAAGCATTCGGGCCCCCGGGGACCCATTTCATGCATTTGAGGGTTAAAGGATGTGTATTGAAAGGTGGCTCCTGACGGTCATGTTGATTGCTTCTAAGATATTCAAAGTGCAATCATCGGATACCGTGTTACCGTGTCTATAAATGAAAAATTGCCAATATTGCAATTGCAGCTACATTCTAGTCTGCGGTCGTAAATTTACTCACCATTTGAACATTTGAATCCATCATTTCCAAAGATGAAAGTCCTTTGCTAACAAATCGATTTCAATTTATGCGGCTAAAATGTGCCGATAATTTCTAAGTAGATGTATTTAAAATAAGTCATGATTGTTCTATTGAGGCTAATATTTTCGGTTTTTCATGTGATTCATGATCTCTAATGTGGAGATTGTGCAGTGAAGTTTTCTATGATCGCTCGGACACGTGATTAGACAGCTCCCTCAAACAAACCATCACAATCAATGGAGGATGATCTTTTTCAAAATCTACGACCATTCGGAACTTGTCTTCAGTGATATCTTCGATCAATATAATTGGTTAGGAACATGGAGGAGCCACACAACTCGATCAAGTTTTAAAAAATTGATAATGTGAGTGTTTCTCGCCTGTTTCTTTCATGGCTGTTTAAACATGTGTTAAGCAAATTTGTTATACAAATTAAAAAAAAAAATTATTAAAAAATTTAAAAAAAAAATTATACAAATTTGAGTGTTGATTCTCCGTAGGTTTTGACATTGTATGTATACAAACAACAATTATGGCATCTGCCACATTATAATTGGTGAATAAATGGTTTTGGAGGTTTGCGAAAGTTTGTTGATTTTCCCTCCTTGAAGCTGTACGAACCCTGTAGAGACTTTTAAGTTACATGATGACATGAAAAGCCGAGTATCAGCCATTCTCATCCGTTGATGCGAGTGTCTCCTGTCGTTAAGACGGATGAAGACAACGCACCGATGTGACATGAGCAATGAATAATCCAACCCAAGCGATTTTCCTCTGAACTATTCCATTTATCTTTACAGAGTTTGAAGTTGATTATCAAATTTCATTTGCATGCGTTTGTCTTCAACAGCCCTTTGCACTGAGCCGATTGCAAGTCCAATTTGGACCTGCGTGAAGTAGCGGACGAGTTGGGCTGTGATTGGTCGTTGTTTGCCCGTGAAGTGGGACTTGATGAGTCTGAGGTGGCACGATAGAAGCTGGGATATCCACTGGGTAAATCGAGCTGACAACGAACGTGCTTACGGAATGCTTAGTTTTTGACTACTCCAGGAACGGGAAAAATGACTGGAAAAGACCTTGAATGAAGTCTGCGATGGATTGGTCGAGAAGATGTAATTCTGAAATGAATGAAAAATTGAATAAACGGCGTGGTAAGTTTGTAAGTTGTTAGATAAAGTTGTAAATTATATCTAAGCATAGTGGTCTCAATGAATTGTATGCACGACGTTATGTTTGTTGAACTAGTGTGCGAGTGTGTGTATAATAACCGGCTGATGAAAGACAAGTTCTTGTGTCGATATATCGTGGAAGCCTACCACGTTGATCGAATAACAACTGAAATAACTTAAATCTCTACACTTCCAATGAATAGCTAAAATTTGATCTACATTTTTCTTGTAGTTAGAAAACTATTCGTGGATGAATTATGGGCGAATATTTTCTCCCCAAATTCCTTCAAAATACTTAATTCATACTGTAGAACGACTCCATGCCATTTAACTTCTACAAAGTTCTCACAAATATAATCTCAATTTTAATCAACTTGAATAAAAATGACAGATTTGTCTGGCGTGGTGGAATTTTCTTATTGGAATAAGTCGCATGCTGGTTACAATTCAAAGCATTCGCTTGCATCTGATTTCATACACAAATAACCACTACGGACCAGGTTCAATCATAGAACCAACGGTGATCATGTTAAGGATGAATAAGGATGACGATTAGCTACCTACTTTAAAGTATAACATGTAACAGTTTGATAACATGAACATCTGAGATGTTGATAGTCTACAAAATCGATAAAATATCAATATTTAGACACTAAAGCCCTCAAGTATTGACTTTGGAATAAATTGATCTGAAAGATCCTGGAATTTTGGCGTTGAAAAACCGCGAACACTCTGTGGTGATTTTGAAGAATACATTGTGGAGTAATTGCGAAAATAACATTTCCTTAGAACGATAGTTGGTTCCACGAATTAAATTTGGATTTTGGTGCGGATTTATGTTGGCAGAAAGTTATTGCGTCGTGTACAAGCGTGTTCTGTAGTAACTGTAAGGTCTCTGGATATTTGATGAAAATGATTATCTTTCACTTTATAATCAAGATGTACCGATATATCGGCAGTTTCCCACCTTATCGGCCGATACTTTTGCCGATATTGATGATTTTTGCAAAGTTTGAAAATAATATTTCAAGAAATTCATTTTTATTACACACTTGTCGTACAATCGAAGATATATATGACTAGCAATGTGACTAATATCTATCGGTTCTATCAAAGGGAATAAGCCGGTAAACCTTTAGAATTCTTGACAGCAAGTTTAAATGCAGATTCGGTCCCTACACACTAGGCAACAGCTGCTGTTTAAAGTTAATTACAATTATTCAGATTGCAAAGCATTTCAGCGGAAACAGAAATATTTTCACTGCCGTGAGAAACGGAATGACACCCTACAAAGGGGAGTAACTGATTTTCTGGCATCGCAATTTGCCCAGAATAGAATTTCACTGTTAGTATGGAACTTTGTGGAATTACTTTTGTTCACATTCGCTTGATGATGCAGTTTTCGGTCTGCATATTTTGGTTCGTATCTCCTCAAGACATAATCGTAATTTCAACAGGAATACCAATGCGGTGTGTTAAAGTCTCAGACATACTACAAGTCCATCACAAAGCATGGTGTGGGCATAATCAATTAATTATTCCAGTTTTTGAACTTTTGCATGAACAGCTCTTCTTTAGCTTAGAATATTTTAATGTGGGCTATGCTTTGCATTCAGCAAGTGAAAAATAAAGCATCAAAACATGTGATCATGAAATATTTACAGGTTAAGTTGCGTATTGTGAAAAGTCAGAAGAGTAAGTAGGTTGCATCTAATCCACATTTATTATATTTATAACTATAAGGAATATGTTTTGATCGGCAGTGCCGATATGTCAACCGATGTTTGACAGGGTGTCCGCGCCCGGAAAACACCTGGAAAATGAATTTTATCCTGGAAAACCTGGAAAACTCCAGGAAAATGAAATTTTACCATGGAAAACCTGGAAAAATCCTGGAAATTTTGAGACTAATTAGAACACTAATTGCAAGATGTTGAAGTCATGCTTACTCTATGGTTGAAGTGTTTTCTATTTTTCCAGATTTTACTCTTCAAATCTCTACTTATTTGTTAAAATTGTAGCCATTATTCGCACACAATATTTTTGTTTTTAGAATATTTCAGTGACTGGAATCTCCTATCATAACGTATACAAAATGAATGAGACTGAGCTGCGTGGTGTGGTTAACTATGAACTGTTGTCGAACTCCTAATCGTTGTACAGTATGGTGAATTAGTAACTGTGAATTCCCTCACAAACACTGCGCGGTATGGTGAACTAGAAGTTGTAAATTCCCTCATTAACGTCGTGCGGAATGGCGAACTATGAGCCGTAGACTCCCTCATAACGTCATGTGGTATGGGGAGCTAGGAGCCGTAATCTAGGACACACGTAATCTATTACACACTTGATTGCCGTGTGGTAGAATCTACTGACGCAAAATGGTGCTGAAAATATAAACTTCATTTAGGCAGCAGGCCTGTTCCGAATGATCCGAGGCTAATATCGAATATTTTCAAACACATTTCAAGTAGGTTTTCAATATGCAGATATATTATTCCCGACACGTCGTGTGCCAATGAGCTTTCCTCGGTCAATTCTTTCCTGTGTCATTCTCTTAAACTGATAGTGATTACTCTCATGCATATGCAGCACATAAGCCATTATGTTCCTCTTTCTGGCTCTTGGTCTTCCACCTTCCGCGGATTCACGCTGCAATGCTTCAGCTCAAATGATCTTATCTGAATGACAACGCTCTGACATTCACCTTGTTGCATTTTATTATAGAGTGGACTTAACAGATATTCCGTTAATGTTACATTTCATTGTTAAGTCTTATATTTTTAGTTATTTATTGTTATACTCTTTCTCTATTTAGTTCTCCTCAATCCACAAGCTTTAAATTTGTTACGATCGATTATATTTTCATTTTCTTTATAAATATAGTGTAGCCGTTTGATGCATATATTGGTGTTTGTCATTTGGAATCACCTGCACCTTAAAAATTCAACCAATTTTACGTCACTTTTAAAATTTTTGTCCAGTAATATTAATTTTATGGTGTGTAAGCTCCTTAGCCACAGAACTTTGGGTAGATTTTTCCCGGAATTTTTCTTTTAATTTTGACGCGTGTATTTGAGTAAAATTTCCCTGCAGAAAGTCTGGAAATTTTCTTTCAAATTTGAACCCCCCTCCGTTTTGTTAAATTTCCCTGGAAAACCTGGAAAATGAATTTTGCCCTGGAAATCCTGGAAAACACCTGGAAATTTTCATTCAAATTTGCACGGACACCCTGGTTTGATTTTTTGAGGATAGATTATCGGCATCGAATAGTGGCAAAATTTTCTCATATCGGCACATCCATACTTTGTAATAAGCCTTTAATGAAACTCATTCACCAACGTCTTCATGCTTTATGCGCAAAAAAATAGTTAGTTCCGTACAAGTGACTTCACCATTGAATGAACTCTGTGTGTGATCCTAATTTTGCTAGTGTGTTTCCTTTTTGTGAACTTACACTTATGCGTCCTAAAAAGTGACATCCTTTAAAATTATCTCCGGAAGATGCTCTCTATTTGTGTCCTTTAATTGAACTGAGGCTGTCGATTTTGGCGGAAATTGATTTGATATTCTAGTTTGCTGTGGTTTATCAAAGAGCCTTGGTGTTATTTCAAGACAAAAAATCGAATGTAATGATAAAAATTACCAGAAATTCAGTTTTGATGAAGTTGAACTCTCACCATAACAGTTAACTTTCAAAAACCTTTCGTGATTCATGTAGAGAGATTTTCAGATCTTCGTATTGCAAAATACAAACTTAATATCGCTTTTTAAAATTTGTAATTGCATATACGCATCTGTAGCCGATAATAATAATAATAGCTTTATTTTTGTCTCACATACAAGAAGGCTAGGAGCCTACTGGCAGCTCGGTGAGAACAATTACAAATTCATTCACAGTTCAAATTACAAGAGGAAAGTGTTGAAGAAAGACACTGAAGACAGGAGGTCAGGTATGGCAAAAGCGAATAAAAGAGTTCTTGAGTCGTTTTGTTCTTGCAAGAGGAGGGCGGAGAGGGCATGTATTACGCATAGTGATTTCTCGAGTGAGAAAACACTCTCGCAAGGGGTGGTCAGTATTGTTGCTAACAGAGTCGAAGAGGTTCAAACATAACTATGGCCATGTTCTGGAATGTCATAGGCCTACTGGCCTCAGCACCAATGATGTGAAGTGCTCTGTTTTCGAAACAGATCAGTTTCTTGGAGAGGCAGATGGGAATGCTACAAAAAGCTGGGTAGCAATACAGTAGCAAAGGTCTAATCATTGCTCGATAAGTTTGATGCATAAATTCTGGAGGACATGACGATTTCCGCATGAACCGCAGAATGAACAGGCGTTTCGAGGCTTTGCGAATGACTGTGCTAACATGCTCATGCCAACGCATGTTGTGAGACAGTGTTACGCCGAGTAGCTGAATGGACTGAACAAGTGGCAACTGCTGGTTGTCGGATAAATTAACAGGTGAGAGCACGATGTTTTTCTTGGTAGTTATGTTCATCACTGCACATTTTGACGGGTTTACTGATATTGACGGGTTCTGCGATGTGTTTCTTTTGCAGCTAGTTATAAAGCCGTTGTTCTATGTTTTCATGTGAACAGCATGCCATATCAAAAATTCCAAAAATACATCAATTAAAAAACTGATTTAGCAGATTTTTGTCATCTGTAATTTTTAATGGGCATTCTAATTTGTTCTCCACATAGTTTTCAATCACTCATACGACGGCGACAGGCGTATGGTCCCTTTATCAGAATCCTTTTCATCGAATAATTGAGATAACCCAAATAATGTAAGTAATATAACAGTAAAATAGCAGCAGTTAGTCTAACGAATGTCATAGTTCAATTTCAGGATGAATCTGAACCAGATGAAGATGAATGAACTGTTTCTGTACGATCTGAAGCAGTCAAGGTGGAGCTGCTATTTAAACCACTCGTCAGGATCAATGTCGGTCCATCGGTGTTGACATAGACCAATACAGTTGTAACTTTTTTTTGATCCACTCTTCTTACCCACCTCTGGAGACGATGATTTGGACATATGCTTTTTCATGTCTCAAAGGAACTGCACGAATGCTGTAAGAGAAACATCGCCAACAAGAACAGCGTGACATTCGGATATGACATTTATTTCTCGAATTCGTGGCATTACAAGCGCTGATGACTGCTGTTCTGATACACAGGTGGTTATGTTAATTCGCTTTTACGATGGAATTATGAAGAATTTGCGCATGACCCTGCGATTCTTGTGCTTAGCACTGTCGTCAATCCAAAATCTCCCAATGAGATTTTGAAATGTATAAAATTGGTGATGAATAACTCAATGTGATATTGCAGTGGTTTTTATGTAAAAAATGAAGCTTGTACAACTTTTCGTTTTCATTGTTGTTAGCATTGAGGTATGCATGTATCCAGTGGCGGCTTTAGCGATCATGCCCTTCATGCTCAGCATGACGAAGTATTTTGTCTAATTTTCCTCCACACAAATCAACGATGTCAACCACAAGAAAGGGAAAGTTTTGAATCAACAAAAAAACTTCCAACATCATTTGATTACATTTGATAACATTTGATTACTATGTCAGATCATGTTGCTGTGACATTAAGGTCATACTCAATTAAGATTTATCAAGTAGCTAACTTGTTCTAAAAAATTCAGGGGAACGCAAGTCAATTCGAGCATACCTCATTTGTTATTGGCCGGATCATCTGACGGGAGAACAATAGCAAAATCTGCGGATGACGATTTTCATACTCCATCTCATGCCGTGGACGGGAAGCACAAATGATACGTATAGCTCGTTTCAACCAACTAACGGTAGCTGATTGGACGGCAATCTGCTGATTTTATCGGTGTAGTGAGATCATGAGATGTCTCGAGTCTCAGTTGCACGATTGAAACCCATCGAATTGACGTCCTTTATAAGTAATTCAATATCTTCCAATGTTAATACAGCTTGTGATTTTGTGCGATTGACGGTGTTTTTACTATCTTAAATGCATGCTTCAAATAACTAGAACTTGAATATTATTTAATATACATTATCTGGTGATTAAATTTAGTCGTGGTCTTCTACATGCTTGCATATGTAGATATGTCTAGGAGCAAATAGTATAATAGGCTATGCATGCATCAGATTATCATCGGATGTACTCAAACATACAAATCATGTAGCCTACGCCTGGAATTTATTTTAAGCGTATTTTGGCTGTACAGTATGTAGATCATTAGAATTATGCCTAGCCCTACACCATATTCACTGGATTACCTGATGTGAAAAGTAGGCGGCTTGCATGTGTGAATTATAATTAGGAAAGGGCAAATGCAAATGGAATGAGATTAAAATTTTGTTCATCGAATTCGTAACTGTTTCTTAAGTTGCATGATATTAAGCTACATTATGCTACATCAGTTGCATGGCTAAAAATCCTCGTATGATAGCTGTCACACATACTTTTTTCCTCATGATGCGAAAAAATTGATGAGCATGACCTAACAGAAATCCATAGAGCCGCCACTGCATGTATCCAATAAATTGAAAAAGCAGTATTGATAAAGATGGCAGTAATATCAGCTGGGCCCTTGACAGTTCATAAGAATTCGTGAAAAATTAACTCTCATCAAAGTGCAGGTACCTATGTAATTGTTTCAACCGACGTTACTCATTGACATAATTAATGAAATATACTATCATTGGCTTGAATTGAAGTTTGTTTCATTTTTTTTCTCAAGTATGATGCAATATCTCGCTTTCTATGTATTACCATTTGCACTGAAAGCAGTGTGATGAAGTCAGTGTAATATTTGATTTTTTCACATCAATTCCATACAACACTACAGGGTGATTTAAAAGTCTCCATACATATCAAAACTCCCATAGAGTAGGTATATTAGGTAGAGTGGCAACTCAGCATTTACTAAATCCCCAATGTGTATACAGTTTCGATTTCATTAAATAAACATGAGTCGAGACCAGTGCGATCCTGTGAGATATACAAATTTTGTACACTTTTGGAGAAATGTACACGAATTTGACTTATCATGATAGCAATACAGAAAAAATAATTATATTCCACAAATCTTCCATGTTATGACAACTTGGAGAGGTAATATAGTTTGCTAAATTAGCAATTAGATGGGTTTCCATAATAAAATGCTCAGCTCTATTATAAAAAGATTATTTTCTTAAGCGTGATATCACAAACTGCCACTGAAAGAGCAAAACATCATCAAGAACGCTGATCAGAATTAACTTTGAAAGATGTAAATGGGTCCATATTACTATTCAGATTCAAGAAATAACGCCTTGTGAATCATAAAATCATACCGCTGAAAATTGAACTGAAAACATGACATCTCAGCCAAGAAGCTGTCATAAGATCTCAACGTGTCCGTGAAGAATTGCAGGGACTTGCATTATAATGCAGCTCATGAAATTTCGTAGATCATTAGCCTAATTTCCGCTTAATTAAGATGCTTGTCAGCAAATATTGATTCCTTTTGATATCCAACTTGTTTCATACTACTTATAAAATGGGCTTCATGTCGGTAGTATATAAATTTGCAAGAATTTAGCTTTTAAAAAACTGTTCAAACATTTTTTGGACCACAGGAACATTATCTCCGTAAACAACGGAATCTTTTGATATACAGATAATTTTGGTATACAGATAATTTTTTGAGTCGACACTCTACCTATATATACTTACTCTATGAAAACTCCTTTTTAATTGAGAACATCAAGCCGGTAAATTAAGTTGCATTGTGTCAGGTAGCACTCAGATGACAGGTTCAGACGTCACTATGTTGGATGAAATGTGTGCACACCCGCCACGAATTCGATCCTTTATACCTTCCAAATTTCCCAACTTCGTGAGACTGGAACTCGGCGCTCAACAGTGTCCTGGAAGATTTAAGTTGTTGATCCAGTCATTAATGAGCATTGTAATATGGTGGAGTTCGATCATGTTAAAAGCATGTAAGAAATTCTCCATCTTCATTTAATAGGAACGGCATGAGATCTACCAGCATAAAAGGGACCTTTCGGCATTCTGCAGTCGATGATAGAAAGTCCGATTACCAACTATTCAGCGTCTTGCATTCGCATTGGTTCCATTCAGTGTAGGTTGACGTCAACCCAGTACTAAAGGCTTTATCTGTTCATTAAGTCACTGATAGAAAATTGGATTGGCCCGTGAAAAGCAAAGTTCAAGTTTCTTTTCATCTGGTTACATCTCTGATTTTATTTTTACGAACAAATACATATAGATAACAAAAAAAGCATAACGGCATAAGGTAAGAGTAGGTACGAAAGTCAGGGAAAGAAAAGTAAGAGGTAAGTCGTCAACAAAATTCACTCGGAATTCCAGCCGCATCATCGAAGCCTATTCCGGTTCTTCATTTTCTGCGTGATCCTCTCATGCAGTGGCTTGTTGCACTTATTAGTGCAAACATGATGCTTGTATGCACAAAGGAAGTTGTTGGTCAGTCACCCATGAAATGCTCCCATTTGGCATGAAGTTTATTGGACAGAGCCTTGAAGAAAGACTTGGCCTGAGTTCCATATAATCCTTCACAGGAGAGGATCATCGGGGTAAAATCACTTCTGCGGTGAGTACATGGATTTTTATATTTCACTTCTTTTCGTTTTTCAGCATTAGTCAAAATTTGAGTTGGAGTGCGACCATCGTACGATTCGGCGTCAAGGTTGACTACCTGTATATCGAACAACGCCGGAGTCTGTGGTGCCCACACTCCTCTCACCATGATGTCTGCCCGTAATCCTTCCTCTTCACTGCCGAGTTCCGCAGTCTCTCGGATGATTGGTTCTTTGGTGACATTTCGTTCTCCATATGCCATTGCAGCTAAGTCTCCGATCAGATCTTTCATCTCATTACGCCGTTGAATTATCAGTCCTCCTTTTTTGCAATTTAGCCCATGGTTTACGGAAAACATTTCACCGCATCCGTCACAAACGGCAGGGAGCTCATTTATAGAACGTCCATATCGAAAAGGCAGAGCATCACGGAATTCAGTTCTTGAAAGGTCGAAATTGTGAATGCTCAAGGGTAGCACGTTAAGCCAATCACTGTTCTTACTATTAATGCATCGACGGATAGAGTTCGCTTGTTTTCGTGGAAGCATTGTGCAAAGTTTTTCTACACTAGATTTTTCGCAAGCAAAACGTAATATTCTCCTGTTTTGTCTACATTCTTGAATCGTTTTATAATGGCTAGATGCATCGAAAAGTTCATCAGGTTGTTTGATGGCATTAGACAGTACTTTCGTTGAGGCTCTCGATGTTTCATAATTCAATTGGGATTGCGTTACTGGATTCCAAAGGTTAAGACCCGCGAAGCGCGTTGAGTTGGCAGTTAATTTTCTTTCAGCAGCAGAGATCGGAGTGCCGAATACTGCGGCTAAGAACTTATTATGCAGTGCAGTTTCAAGGCTGTTGAATAAAGAAGATGTCCCAGGAATAACATTTTGCGTGTATGTCCACTCATTCTGAATGGATTTCACCACCGCAGACAGGGCTGCTTGGGGCTGTGAAATGGCAATGTCAGTCATTACCTCAATGTAATTCAGCCAAACGTTGATTTTTTCTGTCATGTATTTTTCTTTTTCTTCTGCACACCCAATAAATCCTCCAATGAATCTATTTCCAGTTGAAACACGTATTCCATATCTGTTGAATATTGTTCTTGCAGCATCCATACATGCGGGAGAAACTATTATCACACTCTTTGACGGTTCGGGATGGTAACCGTATTTAGGTCCAATATCCAATAGTTTATTGAGCCATTTGATTGTATCATCAAATTTGCCTGCAACCGATGAATAATCTGCATACCAGTTTTGTATGGTATTTCCGGTTCGTAAAGCTTGTATTAGTGGATAAATTGATGTTGCGTAGAAAAGCATGGAGAGCGAATCACCTTTGCACTCCTTCTTCACTAAAGATTAGATCATTCGTTCCTCTTATGACGAGGGGTGCAAAACCACGATAAGTGTTGAATAGAAAGAGTGATGCTCGCGGCCAGAGGATGCGAGAGCTCCAGAGTCCTGCTATTCTGTTCACCGAATTGAAGGCGTTTCTCGCGTCTATCAATAGAATTCCCCATCCGACAGAATCTGAACAATTCTCTTCGAATAGGGCGTGCACAGCAGATTCGATGCCACCCTTCGCACCTGCACATAATTGTTCTTGGCTGCAAACAGTAAGAACGTCATTCTTTGTTATGAAGGCCATTGTTCTGCATATGATTCTTCTTAATGCTTCACCGATGCCTATTGGTCTTATGCCCGAGCACTTATCCAAAGCGATAAGGCGGTTTGACATTAGTGCTCTTATTTGATCCCAAGACACCACGGAATTCGCAAGACGTCGTATAAGAGTTGCAACAGAATCACAAGCCTTTCACTGTGTCTCCCAAACTTAAATAGATTGTCCTTCCAACGAGTTGAATCACACCCTGCTGGTCCAGCAGAACCATGTAGGCCTCTGGTGGCCTTTTCGACATGAGTTGCCGTGACATCTATGTCTTCGCGTATAGCGGTAGTTCATCACATTGGATGAAAGATTCACTAACAGGATTAGCTGCTCTCGGGTGTTTCTCTCGTAGAGCGTCAATTACTTTCACAGTGGAATCTTTCAAAATGATATTGTCATTCGGGTGTAATACACCTCCCTTCTCTCTGTTCAGAACAAAACGGACTGCACTTTTGACATTACCCTCGAGCATTAATCGTGTGAATACTTTTGTAGTATGTTCCTGAACTTTCTTCAATTCATTGCCACTGAGGTTCTTTTTATTTCTGTTTTTTCCTCTCCGATTGATATTATCGCATCTTTCTGCTTCTTGAACCAATAATTTGAATTCTGATTTGTCCCATAGGTCAAGACGACGAATAATCAAACGTCTCATGTCATTGCCTTTTGTCACATTGAAATCTTTATGTAATATGACAGAATCAAATAACATTACACGTTCACTCCTTTTTTGAACGGATGAAGAAGAATTACCCAACAGATCAATTTCTCTGGTGAGATGGTCAACATAGAGCCTTCCCACACTACCACCAGGAAGTCGGTATTTCGGTCCGTTTAACATAGTTGCACGATGCCACAGTGTCATGAGCTCATCGGGTTTGGACCCCTTTTCTTCAAGGGCACCACCAAATGCTCTAAGCATAAGGTACTTCACGTCGATTGATTGAGGGGCCTCAGTAGCTAGATGTGTTCGATTTTGATTAGAGTCATTTTTCACGACATCTGTCGATTCACTATGTATTGGAACTAGTCCTGGTTACTAATCCATTACTCTGAATAATCCATCACTGTGGCTCCTCTTCGGTTAGGGCCACAGAGATAAATTGCTTTGTCTGCGCTGTTTCCGCGACAGTCGAATCCACCTCTGTGGTTAGGTTTCGTACAACATTTCCTATGTGGTTGTCATTTACTTTCTTTCATAATGACGACGATACTGATTTGACAAAAGCTCCCTTCAAACAATCTTTGAGAGATTTTATAGCGGTATTATCAACTTTTACACTAATGTCGGTAAGAGAGAATGACGTCAGTGCTACACAAGCACATATGTTGCATTCAAATATCTTGGCTGCTTTCTTTATAAATCACGCATTCGAGCTTTCATAGAAACAAACTTAATGCAGAGAACTTCATACAAAAGGGAAACATACACACTCTACTAGTAAAACTGATAAGTATGCATCTTATTATCATCTATCTCAATCTCAGACTAAATTCCTATCTAATTTACAAATTATGAGCGATAAGAAATAACATAGCCAGACCGGGCGATTCAGGCTTTATTTGAACTAACTTATCAACCGATAGTCCTTTCGGAGAATTCTGCAGGAAATTTCCGACAGCTTCCTGTCTCACATGAGAGAATAATTTCAATGCACTCACTCTTCTTTAGACTACAGCATGGCAGTGTGGAGCACTTATAGAACGCAACAAAATGACTGTTGGACTTGGACCCAAACAGCATCATCTCTATACTACATACGTAAGTCAGCTGATGCATCGTAAAAGCTGCATTATGCAAAAAAAAAAGATTTTAGCTATGTCGCTATGTACTTTTATCACCCTGTTTTTAGGGATCGCAAGCAATGAATTTCTTGGGGTACCGCAGCTCTACAAATAATTACACAGAATAGTGGTGGGATTCTTACAAAATTCGTTAATTTGGCAAAAAACTTCCAAATTTTTACTTTTAATTACGTGACGTCATGGTGTTGGACATGGACCAAATTGTTGGATGAAATGATGACGACTCGCTCACCAAGTTTATCAGAAACAAAGCCCGGTAGCAGTGTTGGACCCGTTCCGGGTCGTGCTGTTTGACCAGCCGATCGAGCATTTGGAATTGCCGGTCATAATGCAGCCATGCATGCTATGATAGAAAGAACTGATTTATTCGATCAAGCATAATTCAATTTGAAAATTGTGAAATAAAGGAGCATGATCTTTTTTCTGACTTTGAATGATGTCCAGCTATATATACACCTATTGGAACTGGACGGTACGATGGATCGACCGGTTGCTATGACGCGGGGCGCCGGCACAGTTTCGGTCTTCCAAAGTATGAACCATCGGACGGTTTTTTAAATATCTTCAATTGGTTTACATCAAGGTCGTGCTACTTTTCATCGATCTTGGTTGTTTGGATGATTCTTATTTTTTTCTCGAGATGGCATTGAAGCCCCTGAACGTTCCGCAAACCTGATATGTCGTGCCGTCCCATTATAATTATGTGATCTTTGAGCCTCCAGCTGAAATTGACCAACTTAGTCACTTATGTAGCCTAATAAACAATAGGCCTGCCTGGTGAATCTACGACTTTATGCAGATCAATTTAATTCTGATAATATCAACATTTAGGTTCGCACAAACAGTAATTGCAATTATGAACATAATGCAAATAAGAGTTTTTGTTATGAATCTCAGCTCGTCGGGTTATTCATCTACAGAATGGCATTTTAATGCATGACTGTGCAGCGCCGATTAATGGATCAAAGCTCGACGTTGTGCAAAAATGAGAAAATACGCAAAATTCATGAAGATTATACTTCGCATACAATCTCGATTAATCTATTTATTTTTGTTGTTTGCACGGTAGAGATAAATGAATTTGCAACATTTCTGCTTGCCCATAGAGTAGGCATATTAGGTAGAGTGGTAACTCCGCATTTATTAAATCCCTAATGTGTATACAATTTCGAATTTATTAAATGAACTCGAGGGGGATATAGTTGGTAAATTGTCATCAAATGTGAGATATGCAAAGTTTTGCAGTTTTGAAGAAATTGCCACGGAATTTAGTGATCATGATTGCAATGCGGAAGGAATGATGGCATTTTACAGATTCTCAGTGTCATGACAGCCTTGGAGAGGTAGTGTTTGTTAAATTAGCAATTCGATAGGTTGCTATTGGTTTCATGCTCAACCTCAAGAGTATTTCCTTAAACGTGATCATATCACAGGCAACTTGTCACTGGCAGAGCAAAATCACATAATCAAAGACAATGATTTCAATTAACTTTGAAAGATGTAAATGGGTCCACATCACTATTCAGATTCAAAAAATGAAACATGAATTTAGTGAATCAAAAAATCATGCCGGTGAAAATTGAGTTAAAACCTTGAAATTTCAGCCAAGAAAGCACGAATAATATTGCGACTTTTTCATGAAGACTTCCACTATAATGCCGTTCATTAGTTCATTCAACTAGAAAGGAACAGTTATATGTAGCCTTAATATCGAATTAGACAACTTGCTCCTTCTCGAATGGATAATTCGTGTATCGCTTACCATTGGAAATGGCAAACAATAAGCTGTCAGCGGAGGACACCAAAGCCATCAGTGAGAGATGCGTGCGTACTGTGATATCACTTCGCACACACCAAAGCACACATCGATGCCTGGCTTCGATTCAATGTATGCACTATGCAGCAAGGAATGGTGAGAAGACGATGGTGAAATCAAGTGAACTAATTTTCGTACGCCTGCTACTTTTTTTAATAATGATCGGAAGGGCCAACATTATGGAGAAAACTTGTGCGCAATGATCTGAGTTCTTTGAATCTGAAGGAATTTTGGCAATCGAAGCACTTTACTTGAAATCACATTAATCCTCAAGCGACGCACGACTTTTTTTCCTATCTCTGTAAAGTATTAGGAATTCCTTTTTGCTCACTTAATAAGTTCCTCAATGTGCCGTTGATTTCGAATTAATCACACTTCTAGCAAACCGAATCAGATAAACAAAATATTTAATTCTGTGCGCGGAGCCTTACAAGAACAACAGCTTCATGTTGACTTGAAGGAAGGGAAACAGGAGAACGAACAACAGGAGTCCTCCAAGTCGAGGTTAGAAGAAATTCAACCTTCAGAATAGCACATGCCAGCAATTTTCAGGTGCATGAAGCGTGCGATAATGAAAAGGCCCCTGATGCGCATGTGATCTTAAGAATTGTAGCCTAATATCCGTAAATTATTCTGTCTTTTTAATCACATTGTCTTTATCAAATATTGTACATTTGGGTTTCAGACTGACGTGTATTTTAATGTAGGCTGTGAGAGATATCCTGATAATACCCTTTGTAAGATTCCAATAGAATCTTTGTGCAAATTATCAGTGCAGTGTAATGTTTAAGTATAAACATATTGATACACTATTAAATATTGATGTTATTTTGTCTAAATTAGCACGTCGAATTTTATGTCATTGATCGATATATTCATTCATTGATGAATGCATTAAATCTTAAACCTTTATCCGGCGCTCTGCCGCAAAACACGGAGATGTTGAAGCATTTCGGAGTCACTGTGATTGACATGAAAGCTGTCGAATCACCAGAAGACAAACATTATGGTTTTTTTCCAATATGTCAGATGACTTACTTGTACTTCTTGGAGTAGTAAGTTGGTTTTAGATGTAAAACAAAAAAAACATGATGTACTTTTTTTTAAATGTCATCATTTTATTGCATTTTTTTAAATGTCCAACCTGTTGAATCAGTTGTCAACCTTATGGGTAGTTTTAAAAGATGCAATTTGAGAACCCTGAGCTGTGATGTGTACTGATATCATTAGATTGAAGCTAGGAATCAATTGTCAAATTCAAATAGCTCAAGTATATAACTTATTGATGTTATAAATGGTTGCATATAGGCCTATATGGTCTTATAAATGGTTGCATTTGAGGGAGACTACTAACATTTTATAAGTAACTATAGAGTAGAAAGAGCTTTGTTCGCATGGCGTTCGGTCAGCAGACTCCAAGGTCACTGCAATTTTTCTGATTTTTTTCAGAAATTTCCAGAGAAAGACATCCCATGCAAAATTTACCTATACAAAATTGTTGTATTGGCTTTTCTAGCATATTCCCAACAATATTCGACAAGTGTCTTTTTTGATATTTAGATGGATTTGATAGTCACTTATAAAAAATTAGCTATTATACACATTTTTGGAAGGAATAATTCGTTGATGTTGAAGCTTTTTCTTGATAAGATGTGTTTTCTAACATAAATTGAATGCCGCAAGATGGGGTGAGTTCGCCACGTTTTCATGACATTTTAGTGTGCACATCAGTTCAGAACCGAGATACATATGTCATAACCTACTCATATTTTGGCATGACTTAGTGCTATATAGTGGTATACAAATCAGCTTATTGAAATATTTGTTGTTGCCCTCAGATCAGCATATCTAGGGTGGCGAACTCACGCCTCTTTTGGGGTGAGTTCGCCACTGTGTATTAATCTCATTTGATGGCGAATTTGAACCTCTATGGGGTTAGTTTACCCACTCTTACATTTTAAAAGAAGTTCTCCCACTATCAAGTAAATATTTTAAAACAAGTTCACCCACCATTAAGATTTAAAACTAAGTAAATTCAGAATTATTTTCATTAATCAACAGAATACATGAAAGTATAGTCTATTACAGGACTGGTCATCATTATTACATTAATCAACAAAAAATTGACAGTATTTCAAATAGTCAGTATTCCAGTTTGTCAAGTGCATTTATGACAAGTGTAATAGGCATCTTTGTTGGCTCCATTCCACACTCCACAGTGCCACTCTGCACATTCCACGCACTGATACCAATCATGCCCTTTGTAGTCCATATATGGAGCACCACACTCACCACAACAGTCATCTTCATCATCAGTAGTTGGAACTGACGCCCTTTGACCACTAGCTCCACTGGTGCCAGCTTGCTTTCCAGTACTCAGCCGTTCGGCATTTGCCCAATTCTTACCAGGTTCTGGCTTTGTGGAGTCTACTTTCCTTCCTCGTTTTGGTTTAGGCTGATCCTGTCCGCGGTTTTTCTTCAGCATTTCAATCAGCTCTGCATCCAGTTCTCTGCCAATGGATTCTTGCGTTTGCACTCCAGATGGGACTTTTTTCAACACAATGACAGGATCAAAAGGGACAAAGCCACATGTCTTGAATCCTGCTTTCAGATTCTTTGAGAAACTGTCTTCACATTTGATAAACAAACGTTTAAGCAAACCTGGAATGTATTCCTTGGGGATCGCACCATGTCTTTGACTTTCTAATCGCCACTGATCCAGAATGCTGCGCCAGGCCTGTTTCATACTTTTGAACACAGCCACATCCAGTGGCTGGATAAGATGAGTTGAGTTAGGAACTAATGAGGCAAAATAAATTTCATTCTCATGACACAATGATATTACCTCTTCAGAAAAATGAGATGCCAAATTGTCCCCAACACAATCTTCTTTCCTGAAAGATCCTTGCATCTTTCTAGAAGAAAGTGCAAATATGTTCGTTTCATCGTAGTTGAATACATTAGACGGTTCAATGTTGCTTAAGACATCTTCAAAGTTATTGTAAAATTTATTCAGTTCAGTCACACCAACTGAAGAACGTGCCTGTTTGGTATTCCCTGCTAGCAACTCTCTCCTTTGGGTCATGTTATTGCGTTTCACAAATCCTCTGATGAAGTCCACACCAGGGTAGTTATTATGAAATCTTGTTTCAGTCCTTCCTTTTCTATCCAAAACTCCCTTCAGCATGAGACGGACATCTAAAGGCGATAAAGGAAACCCCCAGTCTGCCACAGCTTGCATGGTTTCCGCAATTTCATGCTCTTCCGCGGGAGAGAAAACTGGCTGCCCACCAGACTTCAAAGGGTGCTTGGCATTGATTTTGTCACTCAGTGTCTTCCTTGGTACATTGAAAGTGGCTGACGCAGACCTGATTGACTGTCCATCATTTCGTACAGCCGCCACAGCTCCTTCCATAGCCTCTGGATTATACTGACGGTACGCATGACCAGGCGCCGATTCATATGTTCTTGGCATGCTATTTGACATAAAGCAAGCAGAAAATGACAAGCAGAGCATTTGTTGTGCCTAATGAACAAAGTACGACCGGTGCGATTTGCTCAATACAGCCAGCCAATCACACGGCGCCATTCACAACCGCTAGTCGGAGAAACAACACATTCGTTATCTAATGCATGGCGAACTTAAGGTGCGTGTACACAGGCGAGAAGACGGTCGCGAGTTTTTGATGCGAGTAGTTGCATGGCCTATTACACTAATGCATAGAAATAGATTGTTGTTTATCAGAAGTTGACTAGAATGGAAATTGACTCAAGGTCACGGCACATCCGGGGGAACTAAGTTGGGGCATGAACAACCAATGAAAAGCTTAGAATCGCACATGTGACTGATTCTAACCCAATCATACAGCCGTTGACAAGCGAATCTAAGTCAAAATGCGTGCGATTTTTGTGCCACTATTGTGTATTGCATGAAGCTTTACTTCCATTCTAGAGGTTTTATTGTTATCAATTTCTATGCACTAATGCGACTTTCCGCTGTTCGACACTAGAAGTTGGTGGAGAGATGCATGACATGTTCATCACGTGATCTGCAGGCTGCAACTAGTCCAAGAGAACCAGTGACAGCAGCAGTGACAGCTGAGCTGGCTGAGGGTAAAGCAAAATCTGTCATTTCCTGGAACCTCAAAATAAAGATCGTCTATTGGTTGAATCACAACTTCTCGCGTGCAAAAGTCGCCTGTGTACACGCGCCTTCAGCCTCGGAGGGCAAACTCACCCCATCTTACGGTACCTCTATTGATAAAGGGACAGAGGGATAGGGGTGTTGATATTTCACAGTCTCATAACCATGCTTTAAACTGCATTTATAATCGTTCAAAGATGGTTTGAAATCAAGCGGAAACAGTGTTTTAAGCTGTAATTGAAATATCAGTATTTGATGATGAGTTTCATAGATTCAATGATTATCATCACCATTATGTTGTATTCAAAGCGAGATCTGATTAAGACGTATTGCCTACTGTCTATCCATGGCTTAGAGGCGAATGTAGAAGTCTAGAATGTTCCCAAGAAATTGAAAAATTGTCAGCAAAAATAAGTAGTATGATAAGCATGCTGCTTACCAAACTTACGAATAAGATGTTATCTACATAACAAGTGTTTTCACGCATCAAGACAGTTTTCAGAACGAATTTTTATTGGGTTGTTCAATTAGAAATAAGCGATGGGAAATGCTGGAATTATAAAACAACGGAAACAAAAGCAGGCTTTTGAAGCCCTAGTACTTGCTACCCGGAGTCTGATTCATCAAAATTCACCGCTCAAAGCCGCAACGTCTCCACGTTCATACCATACGTCTCACTTCCATTATCCATCCTGCTCCTTACACATGCCGCGTACACCGTCTCTTTCAAATTCAAAGACACTTCCTACTTCACCAACAAACCCGGCAGCTCCTTGACTTTTTCAATGCACCGACGCCGAATTCGCTCCTCCATTTCCACTCAGTACATGACCTAGATAGCAAACTTGCCCACTCTCTCCGAACATAATTGGCTCGTCAACTTCAATCACAAACTCTCTTGAGGGTCGTTCGACACTTCTTCATTGTTCTCCTTCACTCACTTTGCAGCGGAAGGTACTGGCAATCCTACGCAGTGAACCCCTCACACCAAAACAAATGTGATTGGACCCAAACTCCTCCACACTTCGTACACCGAATGTCGGTTGCTACCGATACCTCTTCTACAAACAATGCACGGCCACCTGCAATTCCTCCCTAATCGCCACAGCTCTCTCCGGATGCCATCACCCTCGTTTTTCCAGCGTTCAACTTCTAACGTTAGACCTCAAATTTCTTTTTCCATTTTACAATTCACTTTCTCCTTCAATGCTTCCTTGCCATCAACCATCAGCGCCAAATCGTCCTCATACAACAATCTTCTACATATTCTCAAACGTCAGGACTTCCAGTACAACTACAGGCAAGAAAGGACTCAGTACCGATCGCTGATGTACACCGACTCACCTCAAATAGCTCACTAACTCATTGCTTCGTTTTCAGCAGCGTCCTTACTGTCTGATACATTGACATCACCGCCTTGACCAACCAATCATCCACCTCCAACCTTTCCAACGCTTATCTGACCACATCTCTTGGCACCCGGTTAAAATCTTTTCCAGGTCCCACGAACGCAAAGAACGGACTTCTTCTCAATCGTTCCTTCTGGCATGAAGCCCATCTGCATCGCGTCGATCGTAACTCCCTCAACTTCCTTTCCAGCATCATCTCCAACACCTTCATCTCATGCTCCATCCATCAGCTTGATCACACTCCAAAGCGGTCGTATCTCCCCTGTAAATGGCACAAGGCTACTTATTTCCTATTCCATTGGTATTCTTCGATTCAATCATAGCGAAGATGTACATTTCTGTCAGAGTTCTTTTCTGTTCCTGACCGCTGCAACCACATTTCCAACCTCTTCTCTCTAGCTGTTAATTCCAACGACATCACGCCTCTCCTTCGCCACCTGCCTGGCAGCGCTGAATACCCTCTGCCCATCTTTCGTGCATGACTTTTCTGTAAAACTCTTCCACTCCTACAGGTGTTCGGCTCGAGCAACTGTTCCATTTGCCTCTTGCTGCTTTTTAAACGGCACGTGCCGTCTTCTCATTCCCGGTACCCCTCGCCTATACATCTCTTGAACTCGGTCTTCTCAACCGTCCCGTTCCACCGCGTCTCTTTGTGCCGCCCAGGAGTTCTTGACCATCCACACAATCCCGCTTCTCAACTTCAAGATAATTTAACAACATCTCCAAGGAACGAAATTCAACCATGCGGCGAAGAACATTTCAGTAAATGATAGAATTCTTTCGAAACTTCACATCTTTCTTTTATTGCACTTAAATCTGTTATTGAGGTTAACAGCCCATACTTTCTTTTGTAAACTTATTTTCTTACCACCACACAGATAATCGAAAATGTGTGATAAAGTGTTAGAAATGTTATTTCTCTTGGTCATCCTTGGTCACACTGCGTGTATTTTATGCATTTTTTCATAAAATCTGAAAACTTAGACTAATTTTGAAAAAGGTTGATCTCAACTGTTCTAACCATGCATTTGTATCACTGATGTCATAGACTGTGATGCGAATGAAGCAAATTTAAAACCACGAGAAACTAACCCAAACCGCTAATGATTTCAAGGAATGATTCTTCTACTTGTGTTTTTATTTCATCTGATCGCTCATTGTATACTACCATAAAAGCAGTCATCCATTAGGTGGAAAAGCTTGGTGTATTTGTCTAATACTTAGTGGACAAAAAAACTACATTTTTCGAATTGAAAGATCAGTTCTTTCGGATGTCTACCTGCTAAGGGGCAGGACAGAATTTTGAATTCTCTATAAATAGCAAGCAATATACAAAATGCAACAAATATTTTCTCACGCGATTAATTGTAAGGGAGATCGTCGATCTTTGAAACTTATACATAAAACGACGATGGCAGTGCCTTTCAGTTTATGGCACTTTATTCTTCTTAAAGTGAATCTATTATGAGACGACACGTCTCCTCCCTTTGTACTCCAGTGAAGAAACGCGTCATGTCGTCTTATATTCACTTCAACCAGAATAATACCGTATATATAAACTGAAAGGGAATGCTTTATCGTTGTAAATTGAATTTAAAATATCTTACTAATGTATCAATACATCATTTTAGTAGCATCAACAAAATATTATGGCAACTTCGAAGAACATTTAGGCTACGTCAAGAGAACATTACAATGTTTCAAAGGAACTTTTTCGATTATTCGCTTGTATTGCCATTTTTCATCTTTTTTTAATTGAAATCTGAATATTTTTCTGTGCTTTTCTGGAAAATTCACGACATTTTCATAACAATTTTAGAATACGATTTGTTACTCTGAATGTTGCAATGTGAGAGTGTGTTGGCCAAGAAAACAAGATTTATATGAATGGAAACGTTCTGTATCCATGCCTCTATCAACGGTTTTCAGATAATTATGACTTTTCTTGCAAAGATCGATGTCATAAGAGACGGCAGCCAGCTACCTACATCCATAGAATTGCCGGAGTGACATTCTTTGTTGCACCATATGGGCAATTTCACGGTAAGCTTGGCCATCGTGAGTCACAGCATCAAAATTTCAGATTTGTTTTGGCACAATGCAATATGCATTCTTTAAGACAGTATTATCTATATTTATTGAAAATACACTTTATGGAGCTGTTGTTATTGTGTATCCCTTTGCTTTTCACCAGTGAAATCGGTAAGTGACATATTTTGCATTTTTACACATACGAGAAGTAACCACACAACAGTTAGTACATAACACGAAGCATTGCATGTTTGCATTTTATCATGACATGAATATATCATGCTTAAAAAATAATACGTTGCAAAACAGGAAATCAGAAAATTATAATATCCACAAATCTAGTCCTAAGTTCTCATGCATGAATCAAATTGTTTATGTTTTATCACTTTGTTGACATCTAAAACGTATTCGAAATCACCAGAATTCATCAATGATCAAATTCAAATAGTCAATAGTTCAATAGTCAAATGCACATCTAGTGTTCGTTTGTGTCGGATCCATCGACATTTTAAAAGTGGCAGTCATGTGTAGGAGCGGACACAATTTTGGACATGTCTAAAGTCGTTTCTCTACCTGTCTATACGGTTGGTCTGAATCATCCTTTTTGCATTACCATGACTACAGACCATTCGTTGCATGAAAGAAACATCATCTTTGGCAATGTTACTAAAAATAAGTCAACAATGACCCGTTACTATACATTTGTTATATTTGATGGTCTGATAGGAGGCTGCATTTCCCAAAAAGTGACGGAAGGATCTTACTGCGTTACTGCATCGATTGCAAATACGGCTGTGACATTCTATGGAGATGGTTATGTGTGTAAGTACATTTATTGATATCGGCTCTCCTATCAATTACAATAATGGAAGGTCTTTTGTTTGACAGCTCGGTTCTGAGATTGTACGAGAGTTTTGCACTTTCACACTTCGTCAGTAGCATACAATTTCCTCTGAAGCGTTTAGCTTGCAACGTTACTCGAACACAGTTGTAGAAATTTCATGAAGCCTGATTTCTGGGTCGATTTTTGAAATCTTGGAATACACTGATAAACCTAGACGTCAGCACAGCTACTGACAGGTTCTTCACCCTCTTCTTACACGGGCATTCTCTTGAGGCAGCTGGCCGAAACTTCCGACTGTCTTGCAGTTTTTGGAAAACGATCTCGCCTGGTATTTCTTTGAGCTGTTACTACATTTCTAATCTGATTATAGACATTCTTGCATACCCCTACTTCATTGCATTATTTCACTATGCAAGGTGGCCTTTGCTAGCTACAGATACGAACTCGTAGTAGGAGCACCTATTCTGGCTAAAACGAGACTACTTTGCCTCTTCGATGCTGGTCTTTACTCCTAACTTTCTAATGTTTCATCAAGGCAGATTCGTCGATCAAGCCTACCTGAATCAGCTGATAGTTTGACCAACATTGCCGCATTCTTTCTTGGAGAACTGTCAATTTATTTTTATGTGTCTCTGTTTAGGATGTAATGTGAAGCGACTGTTTGACTGACACGTGCGACTGTTCTTCTGTTGTTAAATGACTAGCGTTTTTCGTATTCTGTCCTTCATTTCATCACTTATTTCTTTATGTATGGAGCGATCCATTCTACTCATGCTGCGATGTGTCCATCAATATTCTCGTTTTCCGTCTTGAGACATTTCTTTCAATTTTTCCAGGTGAATTGTGTTCGAATGATTCGATTTCTATCTTGTGATGCTCCAGGGCGCCTATTGCAAAGCCCACTTCTTCGTTTATCATCGACAGACAAAGACGACTGTTCTTGTTTTCGACGTCTACCAATGCCTCCTCAGCACCATATTCGGTTGGACTCGTTGACTTCAGCTTCTTCCGGTAGATTGTGGATCTGCTTGCACCTTCAAATTGTGTTCTCCGAAACCTTTGACGTCCGATGTCTTAAATCCCTAGGGAATCGTATAATCAATTGGTTTTAATATTCATATTGTCTGAAAGCTCAGCAGCAATAGCAATAACGTCTTCAATCAAATATTAATTCTCATCAGTGCATCATAATGCCTGAAATGGCGAAAATGCTGATGTCCGAAGTATTTGTCCACTCTGATACCTTGGAATGTGACTTTTTATATGATTGCAAATATGGAAGAGATGCCTATTTTCTAGTTCATGAAATCGTTGCGGCTCAATAAATCTCAAGCTTGAGTCAATCACTCATTATTTTGATCCTACGTTTCTAATATCATTACATGCACTGCCAACAGATGTCGTTGAAGTTAGCACCAACTTCAGCACCAACTTTTTGAATAGAGTTTGTACAGAATAGAAATCCATTTGCACAGGTACTATTGATGACGCAGAGTTTGTACAGACAAAACTTTTTCCAAAATTAGAACTCCTTCACCTTCAAAATTCAAATTTAAATTCGAAAAATTGGTGCAAGTATTGGTGCTACATAGTTAGCGAGTTTGTACAGCATTCCGATGGAAAAATTCAGATACAAGAACAAAAAACTGAGTTTGTACAGCAACTTCCAGCATTTTCCCTACACGAACAACCTGTAAAAACCGCCAAAAACCGATTTTTTCAAAAAATGTTAAGATTTTCCACAAAACTACTTGGTGCTACATGGAAAATGAGTTTGTACAGTCGGAGAAGTGTGTGTTCAAACTCAGACTCGATTAGTAGAACACTATTCCACCGGTTAGAGCACTGTAACATACTGTTACAGAGGTTTAGAAGGTACAAACATAACAAAATAAGTTATGTATGTAACACTTACATACATCAGAACGAAGTTGAGATGGCACGTACCAAGCAAACTGCACGAAAATCCACTGGCGGCAAAGCCCCACGTAAGCAGTTGGCCCGCAAGAGCGCCCCAGCCACCGGCGGTGTGAAGAAACCACATCGTTACAGGCCCGGAACTGTCGCCCTTCGGGAAATCAGAAGGTACCAAAACAGCACTGAACTCTTGATCCGCAAGTTGCCCTTCCAGCGACTTGTCCGTAAAATCGCACAGGACTTTAAGACCGATCTGCGATTCCAGAACTCCGTTGTCTCTGCCCTCCAAGAAGCATCTGAAGCTTACTTGGTCGGTCTCTTCGAGGACACCAACTTGTGCGCAATCCACGCCAAGCTGGTGACCATCATGTCCAAGGACATCCAACTTGCCCGCCGTATTCGCGGAGAACGAGCTTAAACGAAAACATCTGATGTGAACGCCGCAAGATAAAGTTCTAAACCTTATATTAGGTTTAGAACATACTGTTACTACAACAGAAGTTTAGAAGTTCGTGATGGCTCGTACCAAACAGACGGCACGAAAATCCACCAGTGGTAAGGCTACAAGGAAGCAACTTGCGACCAAGGCTGCTCGAAAGAGTGCGCCGACAACTGGTGGAGTTAAGAAGCCGCATAGATATCGACCTGGTACTGTTGCTTTGCGAGAAATCAGAAGGTATCAGAAGAGCACTGAGCTCCTGATCAGGAAGCTTCCATTCCAGCGGCTTGTTCGTGAGATCGCCCAAGACTTCAAGACTGACGTGCGATTCCAGTCATCAGCAGTTTCTGCACTGCAAGAGGCGTCTGAAGCTTATCTGGTCGGTCTCTTCGAAGATACCAACTTGTGCGCCATCCATGCCAAGCGGGTCACCATCATGCCGAAGGACATCCAACTGGCCCGGCGAATTCGTGGTGAACGTGCCTAAACATCATTAATCGTGAAAGCTCAAAGGTTAGGACTTTTTATTTATTATAATAACATAGGTGTTATTCTAAATATCTTGTCATGCTTATAATATGAAAAAGAGGTCATTCCAAATCAGTTTTAAGATGCACATTGAGAATTATTTCTATCATGGGCGTGCAACAGATGATTACTTATAATTACAAAATGCTGAAATAATGTTTCGGAGTGGACATGGTGTGAACCTTGTTAACAGTGTACTGAGCTTGTCAAAATTCACATAACGCATCGATTGTACGACACAAAAGCAAAGCAATACTCGAGACGTCCACGATTTATGTAGGCACTGCTATAACGTATTTTGATTCGTTCTTGGACATGAAATATACCAAAATGTGAATGTGTCGGAATGGACACGTTTGGACGGAACTGTCTTGATGGTTCATTTTTGTGAAAAAGAAATCAGACAACAAATGAAATCGTAGTGGTATCTGTTAACACTTGTTGTGATCTTCTTTATGCATGACAAATGATTATTTATTTTTGGATTGCGACTGATGTGCCGGAGTGGACTCATTGGACGGAAAATTCATCGTCACAAAATCAGATCATAATGTGACTTTCATCTATACTTATGTGAAGCATTTGATGTGTCCCGATTTCGTAATGCGCTATAATTTTTAGTTATGATTAAAATAAATAACATAAATAGATACACAAAAATCATGAAAAAAATAGTTGGTGAGATTCATTTTTCTGAATGACAAACTAAATTCTGTCCGAAAATCGAACATTTATGGGTGCAGCAAAAAAAATTGACATAGATGAATAAAACTTCGCATTTAGGTTGCCACATATGTACTCATCATAAAAAAATTATTACAAACATGTTGCCATATGGAAATTTTTTTCTATTTATTTATCAATGAATATCTATTTTTCGATAGCCTAGTTTACCGTGAAAAATGTGAGAATGTTTTGAGATGCGAGGTTATGCACACATAGAGGTGCTCAACTGGAATTCATTGGAAATGAGACATCGGAAAATTTAGTTCATGACATTCGACTCCTGTAGGTGGATCAGCGTTTTCTGAGGAAAACTTGTGTTGCATTGGAACATCTTTCAATGTGCGGAAGACCCATAAGACGAGTTCACAACATCTTCATATTTAGTAGGCCGAGGCTCGTCGTTCCTTGTGTTTTGAACATCTTCATAGGATGGCGGAGAATCGCCCACACGTGTCATGCTCACAGCTACTTGGTTTGCATGTCCAGTTGCGCCATTATTTGGAGACATTTGATTTGCCATGACACTGATGATAGGAGGAGGATGTCTTGTTGATGATGATTGAAAACGCCTCACTAATTTTACAAGTGCGACAGCTATACATACGATGGTGAAGATAGGAAGACTGATTGAAAAAAATAGAGCGTAAGAGAATTTGTACTCAGCAGTGTCTAATTTTTTGTCGGCAGTGTCTATACTCGCACATGGCTCCCACTTGATTGATTTGGTCTGCTTCTCTGAGTCTTTGAAGCACGGCAAACGTACTAAAGGGATCGGATGACAACACTGCGTCCTCTTCCTTGTCAGTGTTCCTGATTCCAGTCCACAAGTTTTCGATGCAATAAGCAGAGACCACGAACTCCAACTGCACCAGAGCGTTATGATATCACAGATTGGCAGTCGTCTACAGAATCTATCCGTATATTCATCGGTTACGGTTGTGTTCTCACATGTTGTTCCATTCGGGAATGTTCCAGTTACCTGAGCTTTACATTCAAATCTGCCATTTATAAGTTTCAGTCTACATGAATCAAGTGTGCTAGTGCAATGCTGACTCAAAACGCTGGAAAAGATGGAACAGATGAACACAAGAAAAGCAATTATAGTTCAGCTGTTTTCATGTTGGCGAGGTCATGATGAAATGTTAAGAAACACAATGGTTCTGGACTCTGCTGCTCTGATCGCAAAGCATGACAATAAAAGAATAAACTGACAATACATCCTTTCATGTACTCTCATATTTGGGTCACGATAAACGTGACATGACAATCATTCTACAAAAATCAACATCTCTATTTCAGTGTTTTTCAGCACATCTTGTACCACTTTTGACGTCTGTACGTCTTTCATAATTTCTATATCTGACCGTCTTTCAGAATATATTTGAAGATTTATTCTCCTTCAGCAACAATCAAGTTGTCTGATACTTAGTCAGCGCTTCGACAGAACAAACACATCTTATGAGGGTGCATAATTGTTATTTCTTAGTTTGTATTAAGCACAAAATCAAATAAATACTTATTTTAATAGAAGCCTGAAGTAGGCTGCCTTTTGATCCCTTAGTGAACAATGCCTATGCACTGACCCAAGTGTCGTGAAGCTGCATGAGTTGAGATGATTTACACACATCAACTAAAAATGTTTAGGCCAATGTATGTTTACATATATATATCAAGATGATATGTACAGTCGCGTAGCCAGGATTTCATTTCCGGGGGACAGTAAATGTGGCTTAATCAATATAAGCCTATACTTAATAATTTCGTAAATCAGAAGAAGCTCTAATATTCATTAATATCTGATTTGATTATGATCTGATTTTGTCTTTTATTGATCATTCAAGATACACGATTAACATAAAATCATACAGTATATACAAGTTTATATATAATATCTTCAGATGTAGCATTTAGATCTTCTTGTAAACATTATACCTTCCAGTATGTTCATGTACAACTACAATACGCATTTTACATACCTTGGTAAAAAGTTGCAAAATTACAGAAGTTAAATTAAATGTACATTATATGATATTGGAAAAGTGACTTATTTGTTAGTCTTTCTTTATTTGAGCCGCAAACGAGTGTCATGATGCATTGCATAGTGTTGGATTATGTCATCAATTGAGTTTGCAATTTTTATGAACGGCCATGAGAGCCAGTCCATTCAGTCGATCAGACAATAAATTAATAATTCGACATAGAAAGATGTTGATATAACCCGTATAAGACACAAAAATGGTCCCCCGCTCAGATTTCATTTCTGGGGGAGGACATGTCGCCCTTGTTCCCCTCTTGGCTACGCCACTGGATATTAAATCAAGATGTCAAAGTTTGTCAAAAAAGAAAGATTAGCATCAATATAGTTTTCTGTATCTAATCCTGCAAGATTCTTCACTGCTAAATAAGGCATCAGTTTTGCCCAAAATACGCCACCTGGCCACCTGCATTTGCACCCTTTTCGTATTTTCGTTATTAGCAATTGCTTTATTCGAATAGAGTTCATCGGAAAAAAGTCGGCGCCATTGCTTTTGCCTCACCTCACGTTCATGTCACAACACTGTCGTGGACACATCCGTCACTCTCCTTAATATAAAGGAACCCGAAAATGTCAGAATCATCTCTTCGTGTGCACGAGGCTCAATCAGGAAGATAGAGAAATTAAAACGTCTGCATGACTGAACTCATGACTGCACATAACTTCCTTGAGCTGAGATTGAAATTCCTGATCAGAATCATATAATTTTATTCAAAATATCTTATCAATCTACTACTTTATACTTATAAGTAATATAATATATTTATTTAATGGAAGTAGGCAATAAACTGTGAAATTTAATTCCTTTGGGGAAATTGTGCTTAATTCAATGATAACCTGCTCTTGTTCCGTGAGATGCAATTAATTAAGGCTCGTTTAGATTTTGTCTATAGTCTTTAAATGGATAATAAAGTGAATGATAGCGAGAGAATCAAGCAATTTGATTCATGACTGGCAATTGCCAACTAAATACAATAATAATCACTCCAACTGTCACTTAGACAAGGAAATGACAATCAATATAGATGATGGACAAATTGAAAAACACTCAGGTCGTTAAAACTTGTCCTCATTGACTCTTACGAAGTTGCAGATATTTTAATAGATATGTCTCGTCAAATATCAAATTAGAACGAGCGAACACCAGATATGAGAAGCGAAGTGCTGCTAAATGTGACACAAGGCAAAGAGTATCACAAATTGATTGCTCTTCCCAATTTATCAATTAATTGAAATTACAAACAAGCAATCGCTTAATTGACATAAATTAAAACATAATTAAAACATTCAACATCCGTGAATGTAATATTTGTACATTAGCCTTTTCTAATCCAGAAGTTGAAAATCATGTCGATTTCTACATCAATCATCAGCGGACACTAATTGAGTTACATGTAAAAACTGCATTATTGTCCGAAAGAGGAACTCTATGTCAAAGCTCCATAGAAATTACGCAATGGTCAGAATTTTTGAGTAAAACTATTTTACTCATTGTTATCGTCATTTCCCTGTTGAGATCTAAGTAAAAGCGCTCAAAGATATCTGAAAATGCATTTATTTTAGCTCAAAAAGTATCCAAACAATGAGAAAAAGTGCCCAGACAATGGGCGAAAGTGTCCAAACAATATTAAACAAGAAGGCCAAGCACTGAAAATTCCTTTTCAGTAAGAAAAGTCAAAAATGTATTGTACAGTTAGCAAATATTTGCATTTTATTTCCTGATAATTGTGCTACCATGTTCATTATTTGGTTAATTTTATTGTGTATTCACTGTTCTCTTCGTCGCTTCTTCGGGTTCAAGTTACTGTTTTTTCCTGTTATTTTGTTCATTATTTGGCAGAGACAAAGCACTTGTTGTGCGGCGCTTGCGGCTGTCGGACGGTTGGTCATATCCATCAATGCTTGCTGCATCCTTATGTCCAGTAAACAACGCTATTTCCTGATTTGTGAGACTTTTTTCTTTTCCTTTGGTAATAGTTGTGCATCTTATACAATGGTTGGTGTAGATTTTCGACAACTCCAATTTCTCTGACAAAGTTTATCACCCAGCCAATGTTCTCCACGAACTTGGCTTCGGCTGAAAACCAGTTTGTCATTTTTGTTGTTCAATGGTCGAGGGAAAAGTTATCTGAATCTGGAGCTCCTTGGCTTAGCAACTTCAAATAAATTTCAAGGGCTTCGATGGCTCGAGTATCATATATTCTGCCAATTCGCTTGGATGAATATTTTTTCACTTTCAAACTGAGCCTTTTGTTTTTTCCTTATATTATCGCTGTGTTTTGAAGATATTTTTACAAATTTTTGTCCTTCAGAATTGGTGCAAATAGAATTCACTTCGGCGAAGTCGCCTAAATTCTTCTCTTCCTCTTACACCAAGGAACTACAGAATAGCAGAATTCAGATCGCTTTGAAGGCATTCGGCTCTTTCGTGTAAATTACTTTTGAATTTTTGTTAGATCCTTCTCTTCAATTGAAATAGATTCAGTTAGTCTTCCTCCACTTGATAACCATAAGGCTGACATCGGTGTTAGCTTTCGATTTGCCTGACTGATTTCTTCGTCGCTTATTATGTTGATATTTCGATTCAGTGTTATAGTGAGGTAAAGATGGATGCCATCTCGTGTGCATCGTAAACTTTGGGCTATAATACTCGTTCTTCTTGGTTTTCAGCTCTTTATAAAATCACCGCAACAAACCAGTCAGCCTTTCTTTTGAAAAAGTCTTTAAAACAACTTCTATTTGTTGTTCAAATGAAAAGTTCATAAATCTTTTGGAATGTTCTCTCTCTTTAGGGAGTCAAGCGGTTAATTATAAATTAACCGGTTAACCGACGAGAAATTAACCGGTTAACCGATGTAATACTAGTAATAGATGTTTTTCAATTCCATGTGACTATACAAGGCTTATATAGTCGCACTGAGTATATTGTATGAGTATATGCATGTTTGCCTGTTATACCAGTTGAGTAAGCTCGCTTACTTTATGGACATAAACATTTTCTACTGATTGCTTGTAGGTCTACTTCCTTAATATTTTATTTTCAAGAATACTGTTATGTTTTAGTATACCCTCGTGAATATTTGAGTTTATTCCGTCTCCGTAACTGGATACATAAATACTTGTATGAGCTGTATGTACTATGCAACGCATGTGATCTTGGTTAGATACCGCATTGACCATAGAAATGGATTGTTAGTGTCTCACGTGCCTTGAGTGTTCGCGTGTGGCACGTGTCCCACGGGTGCGACACTTACAATCCATTTCTATGGGACTGGCACAGACAGTCTATCGTAGCCAAGCGTAGAAGGGGAAATTCTATTCTGACTGAAACACTAACACGTCATAACGAACTCGTCCAAAGTTGTAGAATCAAGCAAGATGGTGGAGGTTAACGAAATGCCTCACTCCATTTCCAGGAAATTATTATTTGGCAATAGCTTACATCAGCAATGAGATATTATCGAAATTGGAAAATGAAAACTAAAGCAATGTAGTTGCAATGTAGCAGAAAAGTTGGGAAAGCGTCGGTTAACCGATTAATTATTTTTTAACCGGTTAAATTTAATTAACCGGTTAACCGCTTGACTCCCTATCTCTCTTGCTTTGTTGATGATGCGGATTTCATTCTGTTTTCTAACGCATCCATTTCCTCGACCGCAACCTCTGGAATTTGATGCTGGTTCTCATTGCTTTCTATTGGTATGTTCAATATTTCCTTTACTTCATACAATTCTAGGTTTGTAATCATGCTATCGGGAAATAGAGTGAAATCAATCAAGGACATGTTGTCCGACTCGATGTCCATCGTATTGCCAGAGATCGTGTATGTTGATAAATGATTGCTTCTTATATCTATACTTATTTAATTAACGTAGCTAATGTATTTGAATTTCATTGTGTGGATACTTTCATCTTAATGATTCAGATCATAGAAATATCGATAACAATTCGATGTTGGACTCTAAATTCGTCCAACATATCTACATTGTTTGTAGACATCGCCATGCATTTCATCTTTATTGGGTTGAAACACCAAAATATCCACTTCTATCGGACATAAGTGCAAAGTTCCTCGGACGCTAGCGCGTCCTCGAAATCTATGCATTTATGTCCTCTGAAGGAAGACACTATTCCTGTATTTGTTAGCTTGCAAAAGTGAATCTTACATACACTAGACTGAAAATTTCTAATAATGCTAAAAAACCATCGGTTTCAAAAAATCATCGGTGTTTCTTTCAATGTTTGAAACTAGGGTACACAGGTAGATGTCAATTTAAACATGTTGATTCAACTAAATTCAATGTTTCAGCAGCATATTTCAACTATACATGTATTTGCTGAGGACTTATCCTGCTCGAATGATCAACAACTGCTATCGACAGTTGAAGTTCATTACTACGTAAAACATCATAAATGTATATTTAAAATCAATATTATGCTGCATTTTTGTCAGAGCGACAGTGGAGAATCTGGAGGTTCGATTTATAGACTCCTTTCTGGCAGAAAAGAGAAGGCAGCATACTAAGTCCGCAGTAAAAGCGATTCAGTTGGAAAGGTCATAAACAGAATTATTGAGACAATTCATAGGCTTCATTGTGAGACTGCATTAGCTTCGTTGTGAGACTGAATAAGCTTCATTGTGAGACTGCATTAGCTTCGTTGTGAGACTGGATAAGCTTCATTTCATTGTGAGACTGCATTAGCTTTGTTGTGAGACTGCATTAGCTTCGTTGTGAGACTGCATTAGCTTCGTTGTGAGACTGAATAAGCTTCATTGGAAGTGGCCCAAGTTGAATTTCTCATGTTCGTGCCAGATTCTCACCAGCTTCATCGAGATCACAAAATTCATATCGATGTTGCCCTCGCAAAACGATTGAGATAAAAAATAACTTTTGGTCATTATTGTCACAGCCTCCACATTAAAATGTCAATGATATTTCAAATATGAGCCTGATTACTCACTTTTGTCCTTAATAATCTCTAAACAATAGCAGTTGTAAAATTCAATAAGACTGAAATAAACTAGGATGTTAATTTAGGTTGTATGATGAAAATCTGATTATATGATGCAATCAGAAACTCAAAGTCCCTTGGTCTATAGCACTTGTTGTCTTGGAGACAGTCTTAGAGAATTTTATGATGATTTAAATGAATATTATTTTAAAATATTATTTGTGCAACTTACATGCAGTATTCACTATCTACATGTACATACAGTCTGTATTCGAAACGTAGGAAACGTTATGCAGTTCGGCTACTCGTGGAACTCAAACTGTCGATAACACTTATTGATAAGTCGAAAAACCCATATGATGTTGAAAGATGCTGCCAAAAACGTTGAATTTCGTCGAATTAAAATTAACTGCAAATTATAATTCGTGCGATCTTTGAAGCTGATTGATCTACCTGTGGACCACATTGCTAAATGTGATATTAAATCAATGGTCACGAAGGACATGAATTACAATACAGTACTTGAGAATATTCCATCAACGGTATTCATGCAGCAACATTATGCAACTTATTTTTAAAAGACAATACAGTATTCTGAAACATGCTGTTGTCACAAAGTTCTGACCACAGAGTGAATGATCACCTACTTAGTTGAATGATTTGATGATGCAGGCCAGTAGTAGTTGATCAAAAACATAATTGTCTTCTTAAAGAAATACACATGCGCAAAGCATTTGATAGCATCCATTTGACTCTCAAACTGATAAGTCCTCCTTATGTGATGTTTGGGCTGAAAGATATAATGCAACCTTCCTTAACAAAGTTTGCAAATATTATAGGGCTCACCTACGAGTATACAGGAGTTTCACTCGTTATGTCCAACAGATGCAACTGCAGAATGAAGACTACTATTCTGCGAGACGTGCACTGGCTTCGCTTCCTGAGAGAAGTGTCTATCGGCTAGCTGTCTTGGTGTTCCGTTGCCTCCACGCTACTGCACCGCCAAGCAGGAGCAGTCTTCAATCCGCTCTTACTTCCGCTCTCCAGATTCCCTCAAGCCGACGGAATGCAATGAATTGGTGCCCGTGCATTTCCTTCTGCCGCAGAACGTGTGTGGAACAATCTCCCTCTTCATCTCTCGTCTGATATAAAGTTTTCAAAAACATGTTCTTTTTTTAATATTTCTGCGATATCATGTTAACAAAATCAATGAGGCTGTCCGATAATCAGCTTTTGTGTGCAGCTGATAAGTTATTTCTAGACATCAAATTTTATTGGAAATTCAATGTACTGTGTGGTTGTGAAGTAGCCCAGTAGTGCTTGTACGATGCGTCACTATAATATTGTTATATAAATAAATTAATGAATGTTACATGAAACATAATTCTCCATTAGAGAATGTGACGTTATTTTTAGTTTTCGTTAATCTGGCTTGGGTGAGTCGGATTTCCTGCCTTAATGGCATTTTATGTACCAAAATATTTTCCGCACTGTAATTATACCAATATTACCTCACAACTTGTTACTGGTACACAAATGCTCATGAATTTGAAGTTGATTACTTATTGATGCAATTACATTTTCAGCAATAAGTAGTTGGTTCGATGAAATGGTAAGCGAACTCAAAAGTATGTCTAGATATCCAAGAGCTTGGAAGAATGCGGGATGGCTGAAGATGTGATCAGTTGACTGCAGGAATGCAGATGATGCAGAAAAGCTGATGAAAGCAGGAAAGGATTGGTAATTCGTTTCACTCAGACTTGAGGTTGGGTCGGGTCTGGCTTGAGCCTGACATTTTCGAACAGAAGCAGAAGCGGGCCGGGTCTGAGAGACAATAATCATAATTTGAGTACAAATAAATGTTTTGATGCAGAATGGGTGATGTTAAGCAGAACTCAACTGGAATGTGTGTTTACACCAGTGTTTCTCAGCCTCTTCACACTGCGGCAACCTTATTCATTGTCTTATTTTCGGCGGCACCACACGCGAAAATCATAGCATTGCTTGAATTTATATGGTGTGATGAATCACTTGCAGTCCTACCTTTAAGGCTTATGAATGTTAATGCGTAGCACTTGCATTTACTTGCATCTATTAAACAAGAGCTTATTGTCCATGATTAGTAAAACTATATCAAGTATATGCTTGCACTGATTCCTCCGCAAGTGCCGGCAACCTATAGTGTGCATGCAGCTCACTTTTTTCGAAAACAAATTGAACTGCTTTGAATAAGCTTATATATAGCCTAGTTTATTCTATGTGCACCATTATTCTTTTTATTCTACCACACTGGCATAAATAGGTGTAATTTATAGTTATAGGTGCTTACTGACGTACTGATCGCAGAGTGCCAGTTCGCCTGGGCATAGAATAGAAAGATGTCTTCAGACCTGAACAAATTAAGCACAAAAATTCCTTGGCAGCCGTACACGCTGCGTTTCGCCCTACAAGCCTCGTCAGTCCGACTCGGAATGCCCCAAACTAACTTAAAATATCTAGAATGGCTGAACAAGATGAAGGACTGGACAACATGCTGCTCTGAGTTTGTACATCCTAACTTTGCCGTGCGGCCGATAGTCATAAGGATTGAAGTGCCAGTTCACCTGGGCATTGAATAAAAAGATGTTCTCAGACTTGAACAAATCAAGTACGAAAATTCCTTGGCAACCGTATATTACACATCGAGGTTGGTGGCACCCCCGTGGTTGGCGGCACCTTATTGTGCCACCGAAGCCGGGATGAGAATCACTGGCATGCATGTATGTGACATTAGTCTCTCAACTTGATAGTAATGTGACAATTACACAGATCTCAGTTGACTCTGCACAAATTTCTCAATTTTATGGTTTCAATTTTTTTCTCAATTCTTGCCAGACAAGTTCAAATTTAACAATAAAATCTAGATTTTGGTATTATTTTGACAGTGTATTGAAATCTTCATCAGCCTGAATTCTGCATGATTTCTGTGTCTTCATTGACTTCTTCATGCAATTTTCGTACCAGAAAGATGAGTGTATGATTCGGTTGTGAAAAATCAAAAGGAAATGAAAGGCGGTTTCATGTTTGAATAGGAAAAATCTATGACAAACATTCTCCAATCTTGAAGTACCGCTCCTTGTGGTTTATTTACTGACGTTTTCTATCTTATTCCTCTGAGGCCTCTCGTTGTACTGCTCGTCTGCTATGAAAGCTATTCGCACACGTGAGCCTCAACATGTGGTGAGGAAGCGATGAAACGATAAATCTTATGCACTACGATTCCAGAGCACAGAACTGCGGCGCCAAGCGTCCCCAAATGTAAGGGAAGTGGAATTTGTGGATGATTCTGTGAGAGATGCGGTACAGACTTTTATTTATCAGCTACATTGATCTTAGTAAAATATTGTATTTGTACCAACGATTTTCTTGTATTCAAATGAGTTGCCTGAGTCTGCACGCGTCTGTTCCAAATCGTTTCAGCTTCGTCAGAAATTTTCTAGATTTTAACCAAAAATGTTGAAGGTTTTGCTGCGCTGCGAAAGGAAAGAATTTTGAAATAAGGAAAGCTAAACATGCATTTATGCATTTGGGTAGTAGTCTTAGGAATGGAAAATGATTTTTCGTGAAAGAAGAAGCAAACGAAGAAGCACAACGTTTTCTATGTTTTCGTTTTTCCTTTTATTTAAATTTTCAAGCAAGATTCTTTCAATAGATTGATTTAGAACGATTTCTTACTTAGTTAGAACGATTCGCTGTGTTTAAGTTACTGAGGCTAGAATGGACAACAGCTGTTTGTTGATGGCAATTTCAGATGCTCGGCTGAGCACCGACTGCTAGATCTTTAGAATAATCAAATTACTGAATCATGCAAAAGGTTTAGATTCTTGCCTCAAAATGGTTTATTGAAAGTTATTCTATCAAAATGCTTTTGTATGTAAAGAGAAATGATAATAGCCGTGAATATTTTCAATGTACACGGATAAGCTGTCGGCAACTTCCTATTGTCAAACAGTGGCAGCCGCCATCGTTTAGGTACCGTTGTCATGACGCTCTATCGTTTTCAATGTCCCTGGCCGTTCTAGTCCTTTACACAGAATTAGACTGTTTAAGCGGATCACTTTGCTTGAAGTGCAAACTGATTCAAAACGATGTCACATGCAGGAACTTGCTAAGTGGGCAAAAAGAATTTTTTAATACCTTGCAGAGATGGGAAAAATAGCCGTGCGTCGCTTGCGGATTGCTGTGAATTCCTTCAAAATGCTTCGATCGCCACGATTCTTTCAGATTCAAAGAAATCCGATCATTGCGCAAAAGTTTTCTCGATACTGCCGTTCCTTCCGATCATTATTAAAAAAGCTAGCAGGCGCAAGAAAAAACGTTCACAAACTTCTCTGTAGAACTTGACACCGTCTGTGTCTCTTTGATGTGGGATCTGGTTGATAACAGTCACTGAAACTTTGCACAATCTGGCATGCTTTGAACTGGCTGTTCATCGTCAATTACTATGGTATTATGTCAGCAGATTGTGCCATTTCATTAACGTTACATGTTCCATTACTTCCTTTCTAGTCAAGCAAAAGAGATGACTTGTCTAATTTTCTGGTCCGTCATTATCATAATTTCGGTTTTCTATGGTTAGAACGATTGCCGGCTTTTTCTGTTAGCAAGAGAAAAGAATTTGAATCAGAATTCGAGAGAAATATGAAAGAAGAAGCCGGTAGCTACGAAGGACTCGTGAAGATCCTATTGTCCGAGCAACGAAGTCGCTAGAAGGTGTCACTGGAGGACCTGTTGGTTGAGCGCTGACTGAGGTGGTTCGAACATGTAAAACGCACATGTGAAAGAAATGATCTCGGCTCTGTTCTTCGACTGAACGTGAGCGGAACACGTCCCAGGGGAAGACCACGCAAAACCTGGTTCGATAGCATCAAGGAAGATATGTCTACAAAAGGAATTCGAGAAGATTATGCGCTCGATAGGGATCGGTGGAGGATCCTCATCAATCGTCCAACCCCCAAAGACAGTGAAACAACGGACGGAAAAATGAGAAAGTAACAAGTAAAAAGTAAGTAGAAACCCCAAAAGGTTTAGAAAGACTCACTGAAGAATCACTTTTGTTAAAATTTTGGAAGTGATTGTATGTACAAGACTTCACCTTGCTTCTTTATTTGAGAGGTATGTTCAACATCAACCTTCATACCTCTCTCAGTCGCCTCATGCTCGATCCGATTCGTCTGATCAACGAAGCTTGCAGCTTCGTCAGTCAGATCTTTTTCTCAACAGAGCACATGCCAAGTGCTTCAAAGCTTTGTACCACCCATCTTTGCCTACATTCCTTTCGTAGCAGCGTCATTCAGTTTATTCTCGTGCTCTTCTTTTTTCCTTTCGAGGTAATGGCGATGCTTCTTCCTTTGCTTATCTGCTTCGATGGCTTTACTCACACGCTTCATCCCTTCTTTACTGCCCGCTCGTTATCTTTATGCTTTTGAACACCAACTTTCTTCATGTGTGCATGATGTTCTGCTGTGGCTTTCAAACCAATATATAGAACTTCATCACTGACTGTAGAAGATGCGGCACTTCATTGGTAGTTCATATAATGTACCTTTACCAGCAACAACGAAGTCTTTGTAACATGAGATAAACGTTGCACTTCACATTATTAATAATGTCATGTACTTTGCCGAACACGCGTTCTATGACTGCATTTCCATAAAAAAGAATAGAACATACAGCATAGAGTGAAACTTCACCAATCGTTCAACCCCCAAATATAATGGACCAACGGACGGAAAAAAGGAGAAAGTAAAAAGATAGCAAGAACGATTCAAAGTCACTACGACGTATATAATGCAATTAATGCGATCTCTCAGTAGACCTGTGACAGTATTGTTTGTAGTTTGCTAATGACGTACATGTATGTCATGAAAGCATTGCTATCTAAATGATAAAGGCGGTATTTTACTGCGGTTCTTTAAGACTCTGAGAAGACTTTGCAAGCTTTATAAAACATGTTTGTTATGAAGTTTTCATCAAAACGACAGGAATAGTCACTCGAAGAAATCAATTATAATTCAAAAATTGATAGCTACAATGATTTCTGAATATCATATAATATTCCAAATAAATCAGGTGATCCTCGTATTCGGATTGTAAATGTGATGAAAAAATAACCTTCTGCGGATGCTAAATTGATTTATTACGATAACCAATATTTCGCCTTGCGGCTTTGTCAAGGTTACAATAAATAAAGCAGAGAGTGGTAAAAGGTGGGCCTATTTAAACAAACTTTGAGTACAGCTAGAAGAGAAACATTAACTTGGATGAACCCGTTACATGACAGTGTCTATATTTAGACCTTGACATCCGTTCATTAGGGAGCCTGCATGTTGCCGAATGTACATAGCTTCTAACGTGAGTCTCTTTTACGTAGTATTCAATCCACGATGCAGTATCGTCCATGAAATAGGCTGCAAACAATTGGGATGAGTCTGTAGATGTTGAAAAACAGCACCATTATTCTGTGAGAGATGTTCTTTTATCCTTGACTTGATGCAACGAGCTGACTCGTCAATGTAAATAGCATGCTGTTTTTCAACATCTACAGACTCATCCCAATTGTTCGCAGCCTATTTCATGGACGATACTGCATCGTGGATTGAATACTACGTAAAAGAGACTCACGTTAGAAGCTATGTACATTCGGCAACATGCAGGCTCCCTAATGAACGGATGTCAAGGTCTAAATATAGACACTGTCATGTAACGGGTTCATCCAAGTTAATGTTTCTCTTCTAGCTGTACTCAAAGTTTGTTTAAATAGGCCCACCTTTTACCACTCTCTGCTTTATTTATTGTAACCTTGACAAAGCCGCAAGGCGAAATATTGGTTATCGTAATAAATCAACTTACATGTAGTATCCGCAGAAGGTTATTTTTTCATCACATCATGTAATATAACAAGAATATGTAATGTGTAATACATCCATTAAGAATAAAGAAAAGGAATAAAAAACATGATAAAACAATGATTTAATAATGCAATGAAACCAATTTCAATTTATTTTGTTTTTCGATCTTTGGATCACAAAGAGGCTTATTTACAGGCGAAATGATTATTGCAACCGAATCCCCGAAGATTTCCAAAAGTTTATCCCCAAAATCAGCAAACAGTATGGAATAAACTTTTGGGGCTTTGCTTATCCGGAATTTTACTAACTAGTTCTATGGATGCAAAAAAGGTATTTTTTCCATATAATTACTCAAGAGTTAGATCCGGTTAGAGTTTGAGGTTCAGTTGCGCCCTTTGCTTAAGGCCCGCGGCCCGGCCCGTGACAGTTTCAAATTCTCTAGCCTGGCCCAGTCCAAGTCAGTTAATACTTATTTTCAGGTCCGTCTGGCAAAAAGTCATCAAATATATTTGTGTAATTGCGATGAATTCTTACTTATATGATGAAGACACCTGTCATTCAAAAGATCTTGGATATTATGGACCACTGATATTTGTGTCATATACAGCTATGTTGACTTTCATTGACGCCGTTATGATGATTAATAGGAATTGAGAACTCCTGCCTTCCTATAATATATTGACCTGCTATTCAACCCTAACATCTGCAGAGATTGATTCCGGATCGCAGTGTGCTGCCATTCTGGAAGTGCCGCCAAGTTGGAAGGGAATATCACAATAATTGCAATTTCATTCATTCTCATGAATTTTCAGGACCATTACAAAGTTCACCATGCCTCATATTTAGCATGAATATGGAATCTTCTTGCTATGAATTGCTACAAAGGTTGTGACACTAGGGTAGTTAGTTAAACATGTCTATATAATGGGCTCATTCATCGGCACCGGGAGTCAGACTAATCTCGGGAGTGAGATTTTCATGAAGAATTTCACTCGCTTGACCACAGTTGCTATCTACATCATTAACTTGATTTGTGGTGAAAGGGCGTGCTTTTATTTTGTCAGTCTCGATCGCGGGGTAGTACTTGCAACTTGTCATTCAAGGATCAATAAGAGTCAAGATTTTGCAAGCTATAATGCGTGATCATAAAAAATCAGAAATTTCCAATTCCCGTGCTAGTTTCTACGTCACTATTATCAATTAGAATTATCAATCAATCTAACACGGAATATGCACGTGCGCATGTATGCTTTGTAACATCATGTCTGTGAATCTGCTCTAACCCGGACTGAGATTTTTTGGGATTTTTGAATCCCTGGTAATGATTTAGATATCCCATTTATCTCATTGAAAGGGAAGAGTGCTCGCCTTTCCATGTTTTGAGTATCGATTACGCTTGATCGGAGCCCTTTGTTTTTCACAATCAGTATGACAGTCATATGTCTCTCCGGTTTTTACATCTCTATGTATTTCCACGAATCACATTTTTATGGTTCATAAGATCAAAAGTCGCTACGCATGTGAAAAAAATGCCTTGGCTCATTGTGAATAATCCAAAAGTAAAGGAATGCTAATTAAACTTATATTAGTATAATAACAAATTATTTCCAAATAATTTCTGTCTTCTTCAAGAAGGGAACTTAAATATGAAATATATGACTAATTTAATATTGAATAAGTTTACTTGGCATTCCCTTGCTTTTGAATTAGTCGTTACGTAGCTTTGTATTGAGTAGGCAGAAGTAAGTAATGTAAATTTGCATTTGTCAAATCGTTATTTAGTACATCAGTACGTTCGGTGAATGTGAGAAGATAATATTCATAAGTGGTTTAAAAAAGGTTGAGTTGGTCGTAGGATTCGTGAAGATCTAATTCAGATGTGAAAATGCCTATACGTTCACACATTAATCTGAGAAATGTCACATTTCGAAATACCTTTTTTTAATTTTTTGCTTTCTTAGTCGCTTTGCAGTCATCTGCAGTTATCCCTTAAAATCTACTAAGTCAAGCATGTTTTCTATCGTCAGGATGCTTCCATTCTTCTCTTCGATGCTATGAATTGAGGGCTCGGACTATCTTCGATATATTCCTCCATGTCATCTATAGACTATTTTATTGGCCTTTTTTGTTCACTCACAGGTCATACGAATTTGTTAGGATGATGTTGGATGAGTATTTCGAAGTGATTTCAATAATTTATTAAGGCGCAATGCGTGGGAGTTAAGAAATAATCCTGGTACGTATGAGATAATAGAGTGACATCTATTTTTCCATCTCAATGCACTATATCTCAGACTTTGTATTCACCATTTATGAATTCCCAAAGCAGGGGTCATAATAAATTAATTACAATTCATTTCAATTTCAGCACGAAGCCATCAACTAACTAAAATCATTTGATGACAGCAATCAATTAATTGCAATTACTGAATCAGTCACCAATTTGAATCAGTCCCCATTTGAAGACTAATTCTTGATAAAAGATTTTCGACTTTGATACATCACTGATACGTATCAGGCTACCACACGTCGCATAATTGCTTTTGAGTGGGTAGAGCACAGAATTAGATAGTTTAAGCGTGTCACATGCAGGAACTTACTAAGTGGGGGGGAATTATTGATGCCTTACAGAGATATGAAAAATAGTCGTGCGTCGCTTGTGGATTGCTGTGAATTCCTTCAAAATGCTTCGATCGCCACGATTCCTTCAGATTCAAAGAATTCCGATCATTGCGCAAAAGTTTTTTTCGATAATGTCGTTCCTTCCGATCATTATTAAAAAAGTTTGCAGGCGCAAGAAAAAACGTTCACAAACTTCTCTGTAGAACTTGACACCGTCTGTGTCTCTTTGATGTGGGATCCGGTTGATAACAGTCACTGAAACTTCGCACAATCTGGCATGCTTAATGTTGAACTGGCTGTTCATTGTTCGATTGCTATGGTGTTATGTCAGCAGACTGTGCCATTTCATTAACGTTACATGTTCCATTACTTCCTTTCTGGTCAAACAGAAGAGACGAACTGCCTAATTCTGTGGGATAGAGAGGTACGCATAAAGTAGAAACAGCATTCTCCACCTTAGTGCTTTGGCGAGGTGAACGCACACATCGACAGATATCTAAGACTACATGCACATTCATATATAATTCATGGAATACATCTGTAGCCTTATTCTTAATGGACGTGAATGTTTGTAAATTCAATTGCAAACTTGCGTTCATGCATCATGAATGGTTGCAGAAATAATCATGCGTGCCGTGATAACAGACCGTAATGCAAAGTTTTGAGAGTAATCATTTAAAGTAATGTTTTTTAAGATAGAGATGGTAAATAGGTTATGCACCAAATAGGTCTACTCACAGAATTAAATATTTTGTTTATCTGCTTCGGTTTGCTAGTGATTAATACGAAATGGACGGCACATTGAGGAACCTATTAGGTGGGCAAAAAGGAATTCCTAATACCTTACAGAAATAGGAAAAAAAATGGTGCGTCGCTTGCGGATTAATGTGAGTTCCAGCAAAGTGCTTCGATTGCCAAATTCAGATCATTGCGCACAAGTTTTCTCCATAATGTTGACCCTTCCGATCATTATTAAAGAAAGTAGCAGGCGTACGAAAATTAGTTCACTTGATGATCCTCAACTCGGCATTGCTCACTGTTTAGTGCGTAACTGCGTACATTGAATCGAAGCCACGCATCGATGTGTGTTTTGGTGTGTGCGAAGTGATATCACAGCACGTACCCATCTCTCACTGGCTCTACTGTCCTCTGCTGACAGCTTATTGTTTGCCATTTCCAATAGCAAGTGATACACGAATTATCCATTCGAGAAGGAGAAAGTTTTCTAATTCTGTGATGTGCCATTTCAATATTAAGGTTACATACAACCCTTCCTTTCTAGGAAAGGGTTGCGCGCGCAGATGAATCTAATTCTGTGGGTCTACTAGTGCTCTAGAATCCTGTATGATATCAGTTTTCGAAAAGAAATAGGTACGTGTATGTAAGTATGTTGCAGCATCTCAAAACAATCTTCGGTTTAGAGTGGTGACGGTATTGCAGTCAATCAATTAACTACACTATCTGCAAATCAATCAATTAATTGTAATTAATCTTTGATAACTCCTACCACAAAGACATTTATATTTCATTACCAAAAGTGGCTAACTGCCTCATAGGTTAAATGCTTCCATTATTTGTTCTGCAGATGTAAACTTTTTTTCACTTTTCTAACATGAAAAACGGGGCTTGGACAAAATTAATCACAACTAATTTATATTTCATTGATAGTGACCATGGATTGATTGTACACAGAAAATTGATTGATCGATGGCCAATTATAGCAATTTAATTGTCGTCATAGGCTATCTTCCTTTAGTTATTGAAGTCAATATAGAGCTTTAGGTTACATCAGTATCAGGTATTGTCAGTGATATACGACGGAGTTTGCTTCCTATGTACCAGTAGATGCAACTGTTTTTAAAGGTTCATATTTCTCATTTGAATACTGAATCATTGAAATGTGCTTCAAAAAAATGCTGGAGATCTGTAATCCTGTACGAGTTATTGTTGATTCAAGCATACACGCAGCGGCACTTGGCCAGTTTGGTCATTTGTTAGAATGGTGGTGAATATTGTAAATGTATGTATTTTCTAATGGTTGATTTAGAGACTACAATGATGGGTGTCACTTTCAGAGTTTGTCTCTGTCTGTTTATAGAAATCGAGTAATACCTGGCGTATACATAAATCGTAAAACAATATATATTGCCATTACGCGTCTATCTATGAGAGAGCGAAAGTGTGTGTATACACAATAAAATACGGAGCTTGCTACAGTGCGCTTAAGCTACAAAGTAAGTAAACTACAAGCCCAGTAAATAAAATTACATTCAACTCCATTTTTGTCTAATATGCTTGCTTATCTGTAGATTCTTGCCACGATTGAATCAAAGTGTTTCGATTTGAAAAGATTTTTGTAGAAGCATCGTGAGATTCTTAATGAATTAGTTATCAGGCTGATATCAAACTGCAGGCTATTAATTGGCAATTAATTGATTGAAGAAGGGACCCAATTACAATTAATTGATTCAACCAACTTTAATTGATTGATGACGAATCAATCAATTTTTTCCAAGCCCTGATGAAAAAATCCGCAAGTATTAAGAAATCCAACGAAGTAATCAGTTGAAGAATTACGCGTTCAGTTTGATTTTCATAAAACGCGGATATGTAGATGAAAAATATATAACTCTCAAACAAAGATTCTGTCTGACCTTCTTCCCAACTTCGTTAAATTCCGCCAGTTTTTATCGCTGTCTGAGTTGTTAGAGTTCAAATTACTTTCCGACACATTTCAACCATCCTGTTAACTGAATCCACAATAACGACAACTTTATTGTTCCAATAGCTCACGCACGATTCGGTTCTTTATTCCTGGCGCGTGGCATCGTGCTCACTTCGAGGTTACACCTGTGAGGCTCTGAGTCAGCTGTTCTCTGCATGACGCAATGGAACCATCAAGGGTGACAGACAGGCAGAAGATAGTGGCGCCATTTATTGGGATTTTATTCAATCTTATACCGAGTGAGAACAGAATGAAGGACCTTTGTTGATATTAAGGTATTCAGTGGTGAAATAAATTGTACAGGAGCTAATATACCCAGCGCAGCAACTCTGCTAATACTGGCTAACACCGGTGCATAGGCCTTATGTTAGAGGGAAAATGTTGACTTTGCGTGCGGAAGACCTGGGTTATGTCTGTATTACGGCCTGGGTTAAGTAACTGCATTTACAAAGATGACATGAGGTAAGTGACCATAAAACATTTCCGATTCTCTGCAAGGCGAGGACGAAGACATTAAAATTTCAGTGAATTTTTTCATTTATGACATATTTCATATAATTTCAGCAATCGTGATGAATCAATATGAATATTATGCACAAACATCAGAAATATAACTGGATTAACGCGATGATTTACATGTCTATTCATAGTTAGAATCGAGATGCACATAAAGATTTATCAAAACCTCTAAACCTGATTAAAGAGGTCCAGAAAAAGTGGAGAATATACACGCAAACATGAATATCACTAGACTAAGGTGACAAGATTTTTTTCTCATTCAAGATCGAGACACCTCACAAATGATAGTTGTTTAGTAACAACTTTGAGAAAACCATGATATAATCGGAGCGACAGCGTCAAACCCATGCTGCGACTATAATGGAATCCTATTTTAATATCCATGAGGGTTTTTGCTGAATGCGTTTGCGATTTTCTGTGTTTTTATAGCATTTTCTTTTAATTTGTGTGCTCCCTAATTCATGCATATGCAACAGCGATTTCTTACTACATGTTCATCAGGATTGATCAACCTGGCCGGCGTGATCAAAACCGACCAGGGGTGAGCTGGTGTCTTTATAACCTACGAGTTAAGGCTGGCAGCTGCTCAACTTTGACCGCTAGACAGAGTTGGAAGTGGGTCAACGAAACTTGACCCATGACCCACCTGCCCCACCGACTTTTCACGAAAACATGACCCACGATCCACTTGACCCACAGGGTACCCTGACCCACGACCCACCTGACCCACCTGACCCACCTGACCCACCACATCTTTGACCCACCTGACCCACATGCTGCAAGGGTGAATGATGTGACTGAAATTTCCTTTTCTAGTATCATCTTTAGTTTCATTTTCATTCAAGATTCTAGGTCTATCTTGATGGAGGCCTCGTAGTATCAAAATTGTTGTTCAGATTTGTTATGAAGATTCAAGTGTATCAGATTGCTTGTCACATGATAAATAGACATTTAACTTCATCAAAATTATCTTATAATCAAAGTTCATGTACCACAAATACCTGAGGTTCTAAAAAACTTTGGACGTTTCAGTTTCTTTTTATACTTCATGACTATCCTTTTTTGTGCTACTTATCTAACTCGTTGAGAGATGATTTGGCTAAGTTGAGGGCCCTACAGACTAAATTTCAAATTTAACATTTCTTAATCAAATTAAGTTAAAAAATAAGATTGCAGTTGGCCTAAGATTCATGCATTTATTATGTTAGATACTACATGTGTGAAAATTATCCCAGAAAGATCGTCAAACTAATATTTTGTTGCTTCTGATGGCAATCGATTCAAATTTCATTAACTTCCACTAATGTTAGATTCAAGTAGAAAGTTGCATATTTGATGGAAGAATGACATTCATTGAAAAGCAAGTGGAGTAGGCATGCGCAACGCGTGAATAGAAAATTGCACGTGGACGAGATTATAATTCAAGAATTAGCTTGCAATGTACATAAAAGTACAATTACAAGTACAAGAGTACAATCAAGTACAGGAGTACCTAAGTACATTGTACTTAATACATATTTCTACTGATATACTTGAGTGGCACTACATGTACGAGTACATTTTGATAACAATCACATGTAAATATTCTTATTTTTATTGATACCAAATCAAATATCAAAATGAAACTTTTTATTGATACGAAGTGTCAAAAAATATCTCTTCACAGAGCTCTGCCGCAACAAGTCTGTGTGAAAGGGATGTCTATATCAATGACCGTCGTATGAATTATGGCATGATATCGAATGTTCAATGAGATGCATGGAACATGCATGACGCGAAAGTAGATTGAATAGCTAAATACTTTAGATATGAAGCATGTATACTATCAAGATATTTTGATCAATTATATATTTCGAAAATATTTAGGATCTGATCAATCTTTACCTGAGATTTACCATTCTAATCTCTACCAGAGGATATTTTCTACGAAAGACCAACAAAATCAAACAAAACAAACAAAACGAAGGTCAGCTGGCATTGCAAGAAAATTTTCAAGATGAATAGAACCTCTGAATACTTGACTTCTTCAGTAGCTGTACCTCTGAAATCAAGGTCACACATCATTGGGTATCGTCAGACATAGCGACAGAGAATCGAGCATACACAATAGTGCTCAAACAACTTCTCTCCACCCACCAACCAACATCTCTCAGTAGACAGCAGCAATTGTTTTCGAGCCTTTAATTTGTGTGAATTTCGCCCCCTTTCGAAACTGTATGATGCGTGTGAAAGTCAATAGTGTTGCATATTTTGACTGTGTGCATCCATCACCCCTTTCAGTGACACTGACTTAATCATTTTTCATGAATGATAAGAATACGAAAAATGAAACTTACTGTATTTGAGATTGTCAAATCTAACATGGGTCAAACTGGTTGGAAGTGAGTCAACGAAGTCTGACTCACAACCCACCTGACCCACCAACTTTTCGGAAAAACGTGGCCAACGACCCACGTGGCCCATGCGATCTTGTAACTCACTTGACCCATGACCCACGACCCACTTCCAACTCTGCCGCTAGACATCATTCGATTCCTCGATTTCTATATAGCATACGGTAAGTCTACCGGTAATCCAGATAAGCAACAGTTCCCGATGAGGCGTGCCGGCAATGATTTCTTATCAATTTCTATCAAGTTGAACTTCAATCAAGTAATGAGACAATTCTCGTGCTTTGATGATATATTTTGTTCGCGCATGGAAAAATTCAGCAACAGTCCTGCAATGCGCGCCATAATTATTCAATATACGAGATAGACTAAGAAATACACAAGACTAAGTAATACACACCTCTCACAAAATTCATGCCGTGCTGGCTTGAATATGCTGATCTGGAAACCTCATTTGAAATCAAGAAGGGTTTGAAAAACTACATGTACATGTGTAATAGGATAGTTGCCTACAGACTAGCATTCAATCAGCATCGACATGCCCTCACTGCCATCAAGCAAATTATGAAAACTTCGTATTGCGAAGAACAAAGTTCAAGCTACATTCACAATCTAATGAGTTGTCGCGGAATGAATAGTCAGCCTGCCCGCCAACCGATCTTCAAAGCGTATGCCCGGATCCAACCCTGATATTCATCCATTATAGGATTTTCATCCATCCAATCCATCCACATATCTGGGTCAAAGTACTTACTTTGATCTGGGTTAATCAATTTTATGTAACAACAGTTGTCAAAAAACGTGTCTTGCGTCTGGAAAATCCTTCGTTCCGAACCGATTTTCATGATTTTTTTTCATCTTGATCCTTAGGATCTCCTCTTTTCGGTCATGATGAATTCAAATCAATCCAAGAAAGTTTCCTTTATGATAATCTTAGCTCAAGGCAGAAAAAGTATAAAAAAGACTGTTCTCAGCTTAGGTGCTCTATCTTAGGGAAGAAATTTCGTTGTGATCTACTTAAATTATACATATGAAGTTATGTATCACGTGAAGGCGCATCAACCGTACTTTCAACCAGACGATTATGATTCAAGATCGCATTGACATTTATTTGGGATTTTTCTTCAATTAGCCTTTGTCCACCAAAAACTGTCTTCTGACCGATGCTCATTTCTCAACTTAGAAATGTTGTTTTCACTTTCTTTATTCAACGAGGTACATCATATGTGAGTCTAGTCGTTGCATCAGAAAGAAAAAAATCGATTATGGGTCATCACAATTGAACATTTGTGAATTAAAAAAATGTCCTGCATTCATTTGACCAGACTTTTTTGATTTTTCTGAAAATTTCAATTTGATGCTGAGACCACATTTTTTATCCGGATCTCATGAAAACTGACAGAATTATCAAGAACCATAATGTAATGATACTTGCAAAATTTGTCTTGAAAAGAAAGTGATTATAATTTTCAAAATCTCGTAAAACGGCCAAAATGTCCATCTGGCCGAGAAAACGAAGTTGCATAGTTAAAAAGTCAAAAATTGCCCAAAATGTTGCTATATAAAATGGATTTACCCATCTACAATTTTTTGACACTACCTTGTCATTAATTTGAATTTTTTCTCACAGTGCAACGATTTCAATGATTATTGCTTCCATTATTATGTTTTCCAAGCTTTAAACAAGTTTTAATCGCACACTTGCATTGAAGCACATTAGCAAGAAAGTTTTTCATCCTCTTAAACGGCAAAGTCTAAGTGGAAGTCTCAAGCAAGCTCGTTAATTAAGACCATAAATGCAAGGCTTTATTATGCCAATGTCTTAATTATCGAAAGTCTTTGTTAGACAGCATCAGCTTATACATGCAAAAGATACAAAACATGCCACTGTCGTATGATCTTAATTAACCGAAGTCTTAATTACCCGTGTCAGAATTAGCGAGCTTCGACTGTAATATCTTGTTTTACAGAATTTTTACCCTTAGCACAGCTACGAGCCGGCCATGAACGAAGCGAGGGGTCACTCAATGAAAAAGTAATAAAATTGTATTATATTATCCTTCTTCTTAGCCCCGAAGCCAAATCTGCTGCACTGTTCCTACTACACACACTACTACATTCGCTCGTAACTGCAACTCCCTGATGCTGAGTGAACAATGGGAGCATACGAGTAATAGATCGAACCCTTCCCGCCGACTTCCAATGACACTTTCAGGGCTCGATCGCTGGACCAGAAGATCGCTAGGTCGAGCACTTAACCACTGTGCCACGGAGATCACAGCAAATGGAGATCTCTCCTTCTATGATTTATTGGCCTTCAATTAAAAGAGGAAGAATAAAAATTATATGCAGCCCCTTCTCTCATCGATCCTCAGGGAGCAAATTCTCAAAAAGCAACTGATCAAGCTCGCATCTGAGGCAGCAAAAATGCAGTTACTAATCATGATATTAAGAAAATGACACACTGAATCATTTGCAAGCTTATATGTAACAGTGCCCTGTTAGAGCAATGGAAGTCAACGTGTATTCACCGAGATCGATAAGATTCCGAACAGTGAATGAACAGCGGCATGGCAGTAGTTTGAATTCATATTAAATGCCTACGTGATTTTGAATCATCCTCAGATTTAATCGAAACTCTTCCAGATTTCCATGGAATAACAAAATCGCAGCTATTGTGTGACAGCAGAATTCTTATTACATTTGATTACATGTATATTTGCCATTCATTTTGTGAGTGAAACGGACAGACAACAAAAGTTTACGAAAAAGTCGGAATCAGGTACTTAAACTGAGACTTAGTTAATTACGAATAGAATGTTGGTAGATTTCCTTGCAATTCACAGAAAGCCGGACATTTTGCGGACATTTTCCAGAATCGGACACCGAACATTTTTCTCTCAAAAGTGGACTGTCCAGTCGAAAACCGGACAGTTGGCAGCTCTAGTTGCAATAATGTATCTAGGTCGCTAACATGTTGTCTATCCGACCTCCTTCAGCATCAGAAATGATGCCATTTTTCAAAAAAAGTTGATCAATCGAGTATTCGCGCCCAGCCTTGATGCAGCCCATTTAACGTGTGTGCATTTATTTACCGCTTGATATTAAATACTGTTAAGTAAAACGTTTTATGACATCCGGAATGTCTTTCGATTTACTCACCTGGAGTTTGTTGCATTAATCTGCTCTATTCATCACCTAATGCGAGATATTCTCTCTCTCGTCCAAGTATTTCCATTGCTTATTGACACAATTCATTTTGTGATTTTGGCTGTTTACTTTGATAATGATTTTCCAAACTTCGTGTATCGACTTGATTTCCTTCATACATTTTCAGTTGAGTATTTGACTATAGTCGCTGACTGTTTTGACTTCTACCTTTTTGCGTATTTACGATTAAATAGTTGAGTAAAATGATTGATATTATAAAAGTTCATTACGGCTAGTGTGGACATTTTTAACCGAGAGGAAATCTTAGTCAATGACAGGCAGCATCTGAATATCATTTCATTAGTGTTTGTAGATTCGTGATACTCGTCGTATCAAATATGATGACTCATCAGATTGAGTAAGGAACGCTGTTGGAATGTCTATAGCCTTTCCTGGTCAAAATAGTCTTTTTACTGTGTGGTCCTGAAGCTTAATTTTGATGCAACTGTCCCAAGGAAGGCCACGAAGTGAAATTTAAATAACAGAGACATCACCAGCATAATCCAAAGTGATAGAATTTCTGATAGAATTTTAGCCTTTAAGCCAATAGCCTCGGACAGTTCGTGGAGTTTGACCTAGATATGCATACTTTCAAGCTATCAGGACAGTTTGCAAGTGCTACCGTAAGTTGATAAAATTTGAAAGGGATATGGAAAACGAAGTAAAGCACACATTTACAATCCCTGTCTCACACTGACAATAGGGGTCGCAATGCCGGACTATTTCCACAAAACCGGTGTTTCGGTATTTGAATAGTGAAAACCGGTGTTACCGGTGTCACGGTTTATAAAATGAAAACACAGAAAGTTATGACAAAGTCTTCATCGAACAGGTCTTGTTGAAAGTAGCGAATGTACTAGGTATATGAGAGCGTTATATTTAAAGTAGTCACAGTCACAATATACGACGATTTTCTTTCTGATAAATGATTGAACGAATGAGTCACAAGACAACTAGTATTTCGTCTGGCTTGGTTGGGACACATCGTTTGGGTGACTAGACGTCTCGTATTTTCCGGGACAATCCCGTTTTCTGACGCATCTTTCCATGTCCCGTTTTATTTCAAAGGAATGTGCAAAATCTCCCGTATGCAAATCCAGAGAAGATGTGGGACTGTTGCCGTTATTATTAGTTTCACTTACCCAGCGTATGCAAGCACGGGAGAGCCGGGGGAGCATTCATTGCTGTTTCTTTCAATTTTCCGTCAACTTTTCTAAACTGCTGAAATCTGTTAAGTTTATAATGTCTCTCCCTGGAACGTCGGCATCAATTTAGCAAGTGTTTTCGTTATTGAATGCTACCTGCACACAAGAGAAGTCTAATTTTTCGCAATGTGCACATGTAGATTTCGCCATAGAGTGTTCCGCTTTCTACGACAGACTACAAAAAGACAAGCGTGTGTTGCGACAAATTGCATCTAGCGAAAAGTACAAACAGTATGTATTCCAAGATGTAATTTTGAATTACATGTAGTTCTATCTTTATGCACATGATTTGAATTCCTTAAAATACGCGGGAATCCGCATGTTAAATGTAATTATATAATATTTTAGAAATCAAAACTTCTTTGTCCCGCATTTTCCTGCAAATAATCAGGTCATCCTATACATGGTGGAAAACACTCCGCTTCCATTGAAGTTGATGGAATGTTGAGAAGACAATCGTAAATAAGTTGAAGATGAAATTAGAACAAACCACTCTTCTCTGCTGATGAAATTTCACTTGATATGACTGGACTGAAATCAGTACTGTTATCTTCTGATGGATTTTTGTGCAGTGATTCTCAAATTGTTCTTTCCAGATTTTCTTCCATTGTCTTCATCGCTTCTGATGATATCTCAACCTTTTTCTCTGTTACTTCAGAAGATTGACGATCGATCTTGAAATTTGTGGATTATTCTCTTCTTTTGGCGCAATTCAATCTCTTTAGCTTTCCAAACAGTATGTCTTCACAACGGCTCTATTTTCGAGCATGGACTGCGGGTTATGGAGATAATGTAACATAATCTATTGACTTGTTTTGTGATCGTGAAACATTCTCTGTTAGATAGCTTTTTTACTTCTCAATATTTGTTTATAAAAACTGCATAACAGAAACACAACAGAAAATAAACCGGTATTCGGAAATAGAAATATTTAGGCACTGACAGAGAGAATTTGATGCATAAATAAGAAAATGGTGGGTGTTGTGAAAGATGAAGAAACGTTCGATAACTCAACCATTTCTTTCAGGCTGTTTTGATATTACTTTTAAAGTGGTGGATTCTACCTACTTTTTATGTTCCATTCAGCAAGTGTTTGACTTCCACAAAACTAAAATCTGCAAATTTAATCACCTTTGAATAATTTGGATATATATTAAGAAATATTGCTGTGCCAGACTTAAGAAAATATACCAGATCTGTGTGGCCTATAAGTCTCACATCTAGTCTTTAAAAGCATGCTTTTTGAAGTCTTTGAAACTAACAATACCATGTTTCTTGTTGTTTAGGTTCATCTGTTGCATTGATTTTTTCCAGCATTTTCCATCGTTTATTTCTAGTTGAACAACATATTGTGCCAACCATAAAGGAGTCCGCAGCGTGGGGGAGATTTGGCAAGTGCAGACCTTTGCGGACGTGTATGTAGGGAGAGGTCAAGGAAATTGCGGACGCGTCCACAAACGCAGTTACTTACATAGGCAGATGATTTTGTTTCAGAACATCAAATGAGTCTTCGTGATTACTTTGAGAACATTGGGCAAATTGAGTAACTATGCGTGTGCATATTATGTTGGTTTGCTTATAAAACATTAACCTTTCTATTTGCAAATTCCAATAGACTTAGCTTATAATTATTAATTATTTATAATTATTATCTTTTAATAATTATTACAATTATCAAAATGATATCTAAGACACTCAAAAGTAACTTAAGAATTATCAAAATTGGTATACGTATGCAAATTAATAGAAGGAATATGATAAATGAAAACAAATAGGCCTACGATTTGCAACTAAATGTTTATGTGCTAAACTCTGGTTATTTTTATGCGGGTAGAAAGGAACAGAAAATACATGAAATATTAAAACAGATACCCACCGATTTGTGGTTTGGGGCGCATTCTACGGCAGCTCTGATTGCATTTCATGCTTTTATTGTTGAGGTTACGATAAATCTCTTAGAATCTCACAATCTCTACATTTCGGCAGCCGTTTTCAAAATCATCCGCATCATTATCAGTCATTGAAATAATGTCACTGTACTCGTCTCAAGAAGTTTGACTGGTTGGTAGGAGCAGGTGGCATGGATCCAGAATGCAAGAAATTTCACAAACAGTCGGTCCAACTCATTTGTAAAAAGACACATGAATATTCTTCACATGTTACGACGTATGTTAGCCGACGCATATCTTTTGTTTTTCTCTTTTGCGAGAATCACTGATTTCATTACGTGGGGAGATGCTATCTCCGACCATGATGAATCACAAAATTATTGTCAGTACGGTTAAGTGTCTTATTGTTTTATGAAAAACGTTTCTGACCTTGCACACTTTATTAGTTATTTATGCAACAAGTGCAAAGTGATCCATCTTTTATTCATGTAAGCTTGACTAGCTTGACGAAATGTGAGCTGTATTACATGTTGAATTCACAGGTCTTCTTTGCTAGTTATTCTATATTTGGATTTTGTGAGTTTACACCTCCACGAGTTTATCACCTTCTGGAGTTTCTGACTGAAAGTGAGATTTTACATTAATTACTTCGAGTCATTGATTGCCAAGAGGCAATTGTTCATATTTTCACGTTCGAACTAGGAAACTGTCATTTTTGGTAAAGAAGAAATAATGATAACAAGCGTTCGTAAAATTTTGGTTCAGGGGCTGCATTACTTGCACGATCTGATCCGCGAAAGTTTCGTGAGTTGTCACCATTTGTAACATCGAAGACGACTCCTTTATGGATAAAAGGCCAAATGTATGACGCGTGTGTGAGAAGGTGAAACATGTCCCATGAAAGTCAAGGATCAGCAAAGAATGATGACAGCAGAACGCAGAATGATCTGTTTCATGATGGGCGTATCTTTGAAGAACAGATTCGCTTCTTCCATGCTTTTCCAACTTCTTGGAATAGAAGACATCACGGCCGTCTTGAAAAGAAACCTTCTTAGATGGTTCGGGCATGTTATCAGGAAGCCAGAGGATAATTGGGTCAAGAAGGCACATCGCATGGACCTACCGTGGCTAACACCGAGAGGCCGCCCAGAGAAGACGCCTATAAGAAGGGCGGTGCGAAGCGATACTTGCTGATTGCAAGGAGCTTGGCCTGAAGGAGATTGATTTACTGCCAATGCTGATTTGTGGAGATGATCCATCGTGACAAACCGTCCTCCCCTACGAAGAATGGATAATGGACGTTAAACGAAAACGTGAAAGGAAGTAAGTAGGCTCATTTTCTAATATCTTCAATAGTGGGAATCGTGAGGACCAAAAATATGATGAAGTAAGTGGATCAGTTCATAACAAAAAAATGTCAACATGAAATCTGCAAAAATAGGAAAAAACCACTGTTGTGTTAGCGAATCATGGTGGATGAAGTACCTGTCCCTCACTACTGAACTACATTGTGGCATGCGATAAGTTAAAATAACTAAATGAACCCTGTTTATACTCGACGCACAGAGCCTTTCTTCCAAGTACCCATTCTCATTCTTTTTGTGCTAAGTGTTTAGTAAGAATGCAGAGTGTGCCTACTTTAAAAGTCTTAGGTTTGACACGACCAAGCATAGAGTAAGTATATTAGGTAGAGTGGTAACTTAGCATTAAATCCCCGATGTGTATGTAGTTTCGATTTCATTAAATGAACATGAGTCGATACCAGGTCGAGACCCGGCACCACCTGTGAGATATGCAGTTTTTACACGTTTGGAGAAATGTAAATGAATTTAACTGATAATGATAGCAATACAGAAAAATGAATAGTATTCCACAAATCCTTCATGTCACGTCAATTTGTTAAATTAGCAATTCGATGGAATTACCATGAAAGGCACAGCTTTATTATAAAAAGATTATTTTCTTAAGCGTGATCATATCACAAACTGCCACTGAAAGAGCGAAACATCATAATCAAGGGAGCTTATCATAATTAACTTTGAAAGATGTTAATGGGTCCACATTACTATTCAGATTCAAGAAATGACGCCTTGTGAATCATAAAATCATGCCGCTGAAAACTGAATTAAAAACATGAAATCTCAGCTAAGAAGCACAATGAGGTCTCAACTTTTCCTTGAAGACTTGCAGGGACTTGCATTATAATGCAGTTCATGAAATTTCGTAGATCATCAGCTTAATTTCCGCTTAACTAAGCTGCTTGTTACCAAATATTCATTCCTTTTGACATCTAACTTGTTTTATACTACTAATAAAGGGACTTCATGTCGGTAGTATGTAAATTTGCAAAAACTCAGCTTTTAAAAAACTGCTCAAATAATTTTTTGGACCACAGGTACGTAATCTTCGCAAAAGACTGAATCTTTTGATACAAATATTTTCACTGTATTCAGACACTTTTCTGAGTTGACACTCTACCTATATATACTTACTCTATGCGACCAAGGGTCTCCTGGACGCAGAGCGAATACTCTACCACAAGGCCGCAGCGCCGGATTACAAGATGCTTGTTGATTGCTGGAGCCATGTGGTCATTAGATGCTGAAAGTCAGTGATGATGGAGATGAATAATTTAGAAGCCAGAATTGTCGACGATAATACAGTGGAACGAAGTTCTCACATTTGCAGCGCGATGATCCACAGATGATGCGGTGATCTCGGGATTGAGCATTTTCCAAAATGTCGACTTGGTTTTGTCCTAGGTTGACAAGAGAGTGAGTTCCGAATAGATCCATAATACACCCTTCAGATAAAAGGAATAGCTTGAATCTTCACAAAATGGACAACGTGGAGAATGACTTTTTGAGATGCACTTCACATGAAGAGACCAACTGAGAGTTTGGTCGAGAACATTTTCAGCCTCCACGGAACTTCAGTTTGGCTGCGTTGTTGATTCGGGGAATGCACAGAAAGTCTTAGATTTTCCTCTCTGTAGATGCTACAAATATTTGGGAGCATTTTTCTTCTTCTATAGACATCAAACTGTTATTAGTTTCTTACTCTGAAATGTCCGTCATTGTTGCGCAACCAAAGGACTTATATAATTGCTTCTCCATATTTGCCCAAAATAAGAACATCGTTTGCATGGTCAATGATATGTACTTCATGGAATGACTGCATCAGGTCCAAAGCAAACAAGCATAATAAGAGGGGGGAATTGAAGATCCTTGAGGGACCCCACTAAATGCGCTGCGGAAATTTCTAAAGGTGTTGTTGCATCTGATACGTTGGATCGATGAGAGATAGTTTGGGAAAAATGCTAACATAAGATTATCAAATCCAGCTTCTGACATTTTTCTGATCGATAAGTTTAAATAAAAATGAATAATTCATCTCCATCCTCTTTCCTTAACTCACTTTTTATTGTCTTAATTTATCGCTTTACTCATCCATTTTATTTCTCCATCGCTCTCCTTCTTTCAATCCATTTCTATAATGCACATTCCCTTGCAATTAAAAGTAGGCTCTTCATCTCACACTTTTCGCACACATGATTGGGCAATAAGAGAGTTGCAATGCGAAGTAAGAGAATAGGATAGAAATTAAAAGATTGAAATATCGACAATAAAGGACTTGAATGATGGATTATAACAGAGTTGCTGAATGGTCAACAATGGACCTGCAGAATGTACAGTAAGAGATTTCCAGGATGGACAGCAAAAGATCTGCACTACAGGATGGACAATGAAGAGTTGCGAGATTGTAAAAGAATGACCTGCAGGATGGACAACAAAGAGCTGCAGGATGGACAAGGAGCAGTAGCAGAATGGACGATGAAGGAGTTAACAGGTTGAAGAGCAAAGAAATGCTGTATGGAAAGTAGAAGATTCCCGAATTGTTTTCCTTCCGATTCGATGATTTCATCTCTCCTCATTCTGTTTCAATCTCTTCATTTGAGAATTTCCCTGCATTCTCTTACTTTGATCATCTCTTAATTTCCTCTTTATTCTGTCTTCCTCCTTTCTTAATTCACTTTTTATTGTCTTAATTAATCACTTTTCTCTTCCATTTTTCTCTTCATCGCTGCCTCCTGACTTTTTATCAGTCCACTGCTGTAATCCGCATTCTCCAGCAATGGAAAGTTTGCTCTTCATCGCACATTTTTTCGCACACATAGTTTGCCTATAATATGACAATAATAAACGTTTACAATCGCCTAATAGGATATTCTATTACAGGCATTAGCGCTTCAACGTTGCTCTCCGACGTGGCCCCTCAATTCTTGTCTCTCTCTCTCTCCCGTGCATTCCCCTCTATCCCTCGCTGCAAGCTGTGTGCGTGTGTGAAGAATAACGGGCGAAAAGCAAATCTCATCCCTTCTCTCTCTCCTTCCCCCTCCATTAGACTCTATGATACATTAACCGTTGTGGGTTACCCACTCGCGTTTCAAACATTTACAAATTGGAAAAAGAGCTTTTTATCAAGCTATTAACTTGCTCTAAATAAATTGAATTTTGTCAATTAACCGTGCAACGCACGTCAAAAGTAATTTAGGCCTGCATTTGATTTCCAAACCTACTACGGGAAACAGTGCATTTCCTGCGAAAATCGCTTTATAGCAGATCGCGACCGTTAAACAAAGCCACCTTCCATTAAGTGAAAGCGTGGGGCAAGCTGTGTGTTCGGGCTGCAGACAATATCGCAGGTAAAGGGACGCGGGGACGGGCGAGCGCGGGGAGAGAGATTCTACGAGAAGGATAATGATTTGATGCATGACAAATTTCCCGTCAAACCACAGGAAGTGTGCTGAGCTCGCCTGGCTAAAGTTTCGTTTCCCGAACGGTAAAGCCTGGCTTCCCTTCCATCTCCCACCTATGTCTCTATTTCTCCGACTCTGAGTTGTGTTCACTGCGCTGGCGGCAGCCTATGGAGACGACGTAGTTGGCCTCCTCCTCTCTCCACCGTCGACCTGCCGTCGCGCGCATTGGCGACTTTGTCGTTTCCTGTCTAGCTTTGGTGCGAGCTATTCCCAACCCTGTGCAGCTGATCTAAACACGAACAGTGCGGAGTTTCCCACGCATGGAGTTTAGGCCTTCCTATGAAAGCTGTGAGAGTGAGACCGACTCGATTTTTCAATAACTTTCGCTTCTCATTGTGCAGTTTCCCTTCTGTTGAGCGCCTGTTTCGATATTTATTTCAAAATCACTGATATGAATTTACTGTTCCATCTCTCTCTTCCCATCTTTTGCGCGGGGTTGAAAATTGCCCAGAATATCTAGTTTGCACTGAAATGTGATATTTTCAGTTATTCATTGTTTTTCAGAATATTTAGGATTTCTATCACCATCAAATTTCGTCATCAACAGATGCTTTTAAGTAGATAGAGACGCTCTGGACATGTTCGAAGTTCTCATTGAAAAGTTACTCCTAATGTCTCTGCTCATCGGATTGATTAAGTGGTTCAGGAGGTTTGAACCAACGACGTTGGATCGAGAGGACATAAAGCACATCCTCTAACCACAAGGCCACCGGACCATCTGTTGAAAGCAAGAATTTAGCAATAAGACATAGCTTTCCGCATCATCGAGCCACTTTTCTCAGGCCTCTTTCGCGTATTACTCACGGCTTAATGTCCTGGTGGTCATCACGTTATCCAGCAACAGTAAACTAAACTATTACAGTACTGATGTCTTTTTGAGAAGAAATGACCATGAGTATCTTGCACTCAATCTTTCGAAATTAAGATGGAATATGTGTATATAATGTAACTATATAATGAGCGTGTGTGTTCATATTTCCAGAACTTATATAGAAGGAAAATATTCAATTGCCGCTACAGAGGTAGCTGAGATTATATCATGTCTACAGTCACATGCATATTCATTTTTGTTCACTAGTAAGCTAACATATTACCGGCAGGCCGCTGGTTGCCCAACACTGCTTCACGCAGACACGTGGATTGCAGTCTGTCAATCCGAACTTGGGGCGTTTCACTAGTTTCGTTGTAAAGATTCATAAGAATCTTTCTTTTATTCCTCCTTTTACTCATTCTGTCTCGTCCGAGACATGAAGCCATGCCATGTTAGAATTTGTAAACAGCAACTTGGCCTATAATGAGAATGGCAGTGCCGTCTAACTTTTTTTCGGACCGTAGACCGGACAATTTCGAACCGTAGACCTGTTGCACCTACACAACGAATGGCTACCCTTGGCCACCTGACCACTTTATCGATCTTCGATAAGCACAGGTGAATAATGAATTTCATCAGCAAGAGCCATCGACCATACTCGAAAACTCTATAATTTCGGGTCAATGCAGCTAAGTATTTGGAGGGAATTTCCTTGTGAACTTGTATAATGTAGACGCATGTTTATTTGCAGAAATATATATGGCATTGATTTCATAGCTCATATTGAAAATGCGTGGAAAGTAGAATATCGCCCTAAATATCGACCAATTTCGAATTCGTATCACCAAATTCTTCAAAGTAATGTTCACAACGCTCGCTGACAAATTCATGGTCATGAATGGGTCCGTTGAAAGTCATCCAGAGACTGAGTATTATCTCCATACCTAAGCTTAGAATTTCAATCTTTTGGCTGTTAAGCATTTTGATGAGAAAGCATGTGGGAGTTGTTGTTCTTTGATAAGACAATCGTGTGTCAGTCAATCAAGGAAGTCAATCTCATCAAGCAAAAGCGGACATCAGTTGCAAGACTCAAATGTATCTCTACCATTTCGTGTGATGTCTAATATGATTGTAGATCCAGAATTTTATGAGGGTGAAATCAACACTGCAAAAAATAACAATGATGATAAAGATAATATTAATAATAATAAAAAAATAGGATGAATACTCCAATTAATACTAATTTACTAAAATTCAATAAATATATAAAAATGTATGAATATACTTCATTGCATCAAATAAAATATTTTATTTATAACGCGGTGTACATCTATGTATAAATTCGAGAAAGTTAGATTAAGTTCAATGCATGCTACTATATATTAGTTTCACGGATGGATTGCAACCGATCATCAGACTGTAGGGAACAAGAAGAATTTTCTATAGAAAAAAATGAAGAAATTCAAGTGGTCAAAGTATAGATTTAGAGACTTGAAAATAAAGATTTTCTCCGATGTCTACATTTTGAGACGATTTCATTTTTCGTGTTATGGAGATTGCTTTCTTTTGAAGTGGTTATAAAATATGCGGTAAAAGTGCTGTATCTTATCTTGAAATCTCCCTCGCACATCTCATAGTACCTTTTTTCCTCTTGTCTTGATGTACAGGGTTTTTTAGCAACGCAATGTTTTAGTCAATCAGAAAATCAACGTAATTCAAGATACGTTCAATTTTTTGTTATCGGCATGTAGCATACACGTTGGTATTTATGTGTGAATGGTTAAAATTGTTCATATGTCTTGATAAATTATTTAAATTTCCTTTGTATAAAGTACTGAAACTTACGCTTATATTTTCGTGGTTTTCGCATGTTATCATCAAAAGTTTAAATTGATTCCCATATTCCAACCATTCAACATTTCATTTGTTATCCTAATCAATAAAATTAAATGACGTGGCGATATAAATGAAAAACACACTCGAATAACAGTGTCCTATTAAATTTCATTAAATGCCTACAACAAATGCTCAAAATGATCGCCATTATTCTTTTGCAAGCAAGGCAAGCGGTCAATGAGGGTGTCATGAACCGATTGTAACGTTGCAGAAGAAATTGAAATACCGAAGAATTGACCCTTTCTTTCAGATGACTGACATCTGTAATTGTGTCTTGATATACAGAATCTTTAATAGCAGCCCACACAAGAAAAAATCACATGGGTTGATATCTGGTAAACGTGGTGGCCATTTGTTATCAAAATGAAGGCCGATCAGTCTGTTGTGAAACTGCCCCTGTAAAGTTTTGCGAGAGTTCAAGACAGTATGTGGAGTAGCTCCATCTTGCTGAAAGATGGTGCTGCTAAATTTTCTCATATTTTTCAGTTCTGGAACAACATGTTTCAAAATCACATTGCAATCATTTGTTTGGTTCACATTTTCTTCGAAGAAGATCGGGAGAAGGAATTTAGCCGTAAAGCCTGCCTTAACTGTTACTTTTGGTGAATTCAACGACAACTGAATTGGATTGGTGGGCGCTGACCATCCCCAAACAATACTGTTGTGTGTATTCACATGACCATGTAAATGAAATACGGTCCAGAGGACATTTCGTGAAAATTCTTCATCCTCATTAACTTTCAGAAGAAACCAATCAGCAAACTCCTTTCGAGCAACCTTGCCACGTGCATAAAATTGATGTACAGTTCGTAATTTGTATGGATACCGTTAAAGGTGATGTCGCAAGATCTTGTGAACTGACGTCTTCGATATTCCCACAGTTTCAGCAATTTGACGTGTTGAAGATAATTGCAGCTTTGAAGCATCTTTTGTTGAGTCAAGAACATCTTTAACTTTTTCCATCATATCGCTTTTGGTAGGTTTTGGTAGGCGATCGGTTTTTGGTAGGTCGAAGACTGACCCAGTTGTCTCAAATTATCAATAGTTCGCATTGCGGTTGACTCATTGAATGGTTTCTTGTGTAGCTTCCCAAATGTCTGGAACTTGCGTACTACTTCTTTTGAACTTCTGTCATTTTCGCAATATAACTGAATTATAAGGATTCTGTCTTCCGTCGACAAGCGTGACATTTCATCAATTTAACAGAATGTCAGCGCAGTGTCATAAATCTCAATGCATATAGAGCAATGTGACGTCAAATTTCATCAGCATTGTTGTGATTGGTCGATTTACTGATAGTGTCGAACATTGTGTTACTAAATTTAGACAGTTCTCGTTCAATGGATATATATATATATATATATATATATATACCATTGTCCATAATCATGTTTAGATTTTGAAATTTCCTGTGCTATTAAATTTATGTAATAGAAATTCATTTACCACCTTGACAAGTCCGTAAACGGACGCAACCGGTTGGTGGACATTTTAGTTTTTGATCTTCGAGATTGGGATTTTCTTTTTCGTATCTATATTGCCATTTTTGGATTTCAACTTTTCACTTTATATTTTAACAAAAATGGATCCCCGATTTAGTCGATCATCTACTAATAATGGAGCACAAGGATTAGGTCAACGCTTGGAAAAGAAAATTGATATATTAAATAGCAAATTAGATTCTTTAACAACAAGATTTGGTGACCTTTGTTCATTTATATTAACAGTTCTTCGCGATGACATAACTGAGATCAAAATTGAATGTAAAAAATCGAAGGAATCACAAGGTATTACAGATTTGAAAAAAGAAATTAACGGAATGAATGGAGAACTAAGGAGCCTATCAAAAGAAATTAAGAAGGCAAGTGTACCTACTCTAGATTGGAGTAAAAGATTGCAACAACGCAAATTCGCCTTCTATGAGGTGCATAGGAACATTTCTCTTGCAAATATTTAACAAAAAGCTCTAAAAGAAGAAACTCCGAAGATACCAAAGAAACTGTTCAAAGAGCCTGTCAAACAGCATACCGAGGGTGAAAATATCTTAAGAAAAGATTTTTGTATTACTAAATGCGAACATGAAATTAAAAGACTGAAATTAACCGCTAATGTGAAAGAACAAATAGTAAAGAAAATTGATAAAGAAATGATAGAATTTATAAATCAACATTACGATGAACAAGAATCAAAAGTACAAATCAATCTATGGAAAGAAATTACTGAAAAGGAAGAAGCAAACAGTATAATGATTTGGGCAGATAAAGAACCATTCTTCTACTCGGACCAACATTTAATACAAATCAACAGCTCAAGTAAATGGAAACAAACGATTAAAAGGAACGAGAATAAGAGATATAAACAAAATACAAATAACTCAATGAGAACAGATTGGAGAAAAAGGGATACAGACAATTATGATTACTTTCGTTACTGCAGACCCAATGATTGGCGTAGTAACTCAAAGAATTGGAGACATAGATCTGTAAAAACCAGACCAAATTACCAATGCCCCATGATAAACGATTATAATTCATGTCTATTTAATAATTGCTATGTCCATAATCATGTTTAGATTTTGAAATTTCCTGTGCTATTAAATTTATGTAATAGAAATTCATTTACCACCTTGACAAGTCCGTAAACGGACGCAACCGGTTGGTGGACATTTTAGTTTTTGATCTTCGAGATTGGGCTTTTCTTTTTCGTATCTATATTGCCATTTTTGGATTTCAACTTTTCACTTTATATATATATATATATATATATATATATATATATATATATATATATATTGTGTAGGGAAATTTTTTTTTGATAAAATGTTGTTTTGTTTACAAGTGTTGTTAAACTGTTAGACGTTTATCAATTTATTGCAATTTTATAAAGTTCTTTCTGTTTTTCTGAGTAATATCCTTCCTTTATGATCTAATACTTTAATGGCGATGTTAGAATATCATTTGATTACACGTATATAGAATTCATTGTTTGACACCGTTTCGGACCTTAAAGCTCGAGCCATTTTCAAGTACAAATAAGTTATGAAAGTATTTAGAAATCATAAGTTACAACATATAAAAATATCACAGTTATTAGATGACGCTCAAATGTCTAGTTATTCCCATATCTCTTTTATTCAGTGTGGAATTTCTTTCTTTGATTAGAATGGCTTCAGCGATCTGCACCTCATTGATATCCGAGAATTTAGCTGGCACAGATATAGAGTCAATGATGTTTTTGAGTTTTGTGTGATGTGTGTTAAGTGAGTGTTGTTTGATTCAGCCATTGTTCTCGTGTTGTTTGGATCTGACTGACAATTGGTTTGTCGTATGGCCAATGTAGTGAGCATTGTTACAAATGTTCTCGGGACATGAATATTGGTATACGACACGATTAGTTGATGTTGATTTATCCAATTTTGTTTTTATGGCTGATGACAATTTTAAGTTTTTGTAATAAATTCTCACTTTTATTTATCTTATATTTATACTACTTTATTTTATTAATATAATTCAAGCCAATATCAGAAGACAGCAAAATAAAAGTGAGAATTTATCACCCCAAGGCTGCGTATCCCATACCCACTCTTTCCTTGAGGTGCGAAAAGAATCTACATTCGATGTGAAGAGAGCAGCAAGGTACTACCTGTTCAACTGGTATGTCACCCACTGAGATTCGTAGAGGCTCCGGTCTCCTACTAAAAACCATCGATTTAGTTTTCCGGATATTAATTTTGAGATTGTATTTCGCACAAGTCCTGCATACATCGTTGACCATCGCTTGTAGTTGGTCACTCGTTTTTGGTAAGGATTACTATGTCGTCTGCGTATCTCAAATTGTTCATGAACTGTCCGCCAAGGTATATGCCGTTTTCTTAGTGTTCGACTAGGCTCTCTCGTATTATACATTCCAAAAATATATTGAACAGGTGACGAGGACAGCCATGGAGGATTCCTCTTCACATGGGGAATTCAGATGTGGAGATTTCCGCCTTCCTGACCGTTGCTCTAGTCTCAGAGTTGATTTTCTTGATGACTTCGAATATGTTGGCGTCAAAGCCATACCACTCCAAAATAGCTTCCACTACAGGTCTCCAAACTGAGTCGAAAGCCTTCTTGAAGTCTATGAACAGGCAAAATAATTCTTTTCCTCTCTCCCACATCCTTTCAGTTATTTGCTAGAAGGAAAAAACAGATCAGTTGTTCCCCGGTCAACTCGAATACCGGCTTGCTCTTCATTAAGGATCGTTTCCTCTTTGGTTTCTATCCTTTTCTGTAGTATCTTGGCCATAATTTTATAAGAGTGGGACGAAATGCTTATTGGGCGGTAATTGTTGCGCTCAGTCACCCCTTCTTGAACAAAGGCACAATTTCCGTTGCAATCATATATACAGTATATATACAGGGTGACTCAGAAGTCCTAATCGGGTTTCAAATTAAGACTTCTCATTAAATATTAGCACTATAAACTAAATTTCTCGTTTCAAAATTTCAAAAATTCAAATTTAAGAATTTCAAAGAAAGACTTGCATTTTTACAATATATGCTGGATTTGAGCACCGCTAACTTCGGTACAAAGAATAACACTTTTTAGAGCTTCAAAGGCTTCATTGATCGTTACTTGCGTTACGGACTGGACTGATTCAGATATCTTTCGTCCCAATTATTTGCTGTTGGTTAGCCTCATCTTACATGCAATTTCCTTGATACCGTCACACAAACATAATGAAGAGGCGTCAGATCTAAGCTCATAGCTACCAGTGGATGGGACAGTTTCGGCTAATCCATCAAATAGGGTGTTGATAAATTCTCTCACATTCACGACCCAATGAAGCGGTTCTCCATCTTGTTGGATAAGTGTCTTCAAAGGTTGTCTTTATCTCTTTAGTTCTGGAATAAAATGATCTTTCAGCATCTCAAGATTAGACTCCTTCGTCACTGTTGACTCAATGAAATAATGTCAAATGACCCGATCAAAAAACATTGCTGCCCACACCACCAATTCAGAGGAATCTCGTCATAGAAATGTGGATTTTCATAGTCCCAAATGAAACAGCTGTGACAATTAAAACAACAATTTTGCCATTTAAATGAAAGATTATCTCGTCAGAAGAGCAGAGTTTGTAGATTAGAACGGTATCATCACATAGCCAGCTAATTTCTTCTCAAGACTGAGCTGTTGTTCATAGTCGTCCGGTAACAGTTCATGCACACGTGAAAAATAAAACGACTTCATGCTAGTTGTTCGTTTCACTGCTTCAGAGTTTGTCGAACAGTCTCTCGCAGAATATCAAGCTTGTTAGCTGCACTGTAGCGATGATCATGAAATATTCTCAAGTTCTTCCTTGACACGCAAGACATCTCCCTCAACAAGGGATGGGCGTCCACATCTTGGACAATACCCACCTCAGTGAATTTCTTAAAAACAAGTCGAAATGTGCTTTCAGAAGGCGATTTTGATGTAGAATTTCTTTGCCACTGACGTCAGGTAGTAGTTATGGAGTCATATTTAGCCATAAGTAACTCAGCATTGATTCGATCTTCTACCGATAACATCACTGACTTCTATTACGGTAATAATAACAATATGCTTATACTTTATTTAACCTCGAAACACCTCTTTTCGGTGTGGTCGAGCAAATATCTGATGAATGCGAACTCATGCTGAAATTCTGGTTTTTCCTCTATTATGTATACGAAAAACTTAAGTTTTCATTTTTAATGCTTAATCAGATATCTTTATTTGAAACCCGATTAGGACTCTGTTCAAAATTTTATTGTAAAAGAATAAATGTAGTAATATGTGATAATTATATAGGTAGCAATACTAGATTTCGCTAGAATAACTGCTTGTCACGTATATTCAAATAATTATTCAATACAATAAGATAGAAAGATGTCCTCAGACTTGAACAATTTAGGTACTAAATTCTTCTGCCGCCGTAGACACAGCGCTTCGCCATACAACGGCTCGTCAATGTATCTCTGAACAGGTCAAACTACTTGTCTTGTGACATGTAGAATGGATGAATTGGCTGAATGACACAACAGCAGGCTGATAATTGTATAAAAGATGGCAGAGTTCGACTGGACATTGAATATAAAAAATGTCCTCAGACTTGAGAACAGAATTCGTTTGTCAGCCGTAGACACTGCTACCTTGGCCGGGACTGAAAAAAGTCAAGAAATTTAGTCGCCCCAAGTCTCCCTTGATCGATCTCATTTGGTTGATCCATTCATATTTGTCTTCCGGAGGCTGTTCTTTCTTAACCATATTTCAGTTAGTACAGGAATAGTATCCACTTTTAGAGGACATTCTGAGGACGTTGCCTTTATTTTACCACTTAGTACCATAGCTAAATTATGCACAATAATGCAGTTTTTGACTTAATGCAATTTTAATATAATTCAGCGGACATAGTGTCAAGTGCGGCATTAGTGTCCGTTGATTGATGCAGAAATCAACATGATTTTCATCTTCATTGAATTAACAACAATGAAATTAAATTGACAATAGATCATATTGCCATGCAAAAGATGTGCTGCTGGTAGGATTCGAACCTGCTCCCAAGGTTAACTAGACCTGTGCTCTAACCAACTGAGCTACGTGCCACTTTCGCGACTGTGTCAATTGGCAGGATCAAACCCTCACCACCACAGATCAGTTGTCAAGGCAATAATAATCAATGAATAAATAACACGTCACACGTGCAGTAGGCCTAAGCGGGGATCGATTGTCCACCAAAACATCTTAAGCCATGTCGTGAATGCAATTGACAACAATGAAATTAAATAAACGATAGATCAAATTGCCATGCAAAAGATGTGCGGCTAGGATATTAGTTAGACGGAAGAACGGTTGGAATATTAATTTCGACGTATCTCCTTCTCGATCTCTGAGAAGACACTCATTATCATGCGCTTTACTATGCGTCACGCCGACTACATGGCCACGATCAATTCACCAGGCGATTAACCCGAAAGTCGGGTGAGGGTAATGCGATCAAATGTAAAAATCAGTATCGAAGCTTCTCATTTCTAAGCGTTGCCGTGGGGGATTTAGGCCTACTTCATTCCACTAACAGTCAGAGACTACTGACTTTCTGGCTAAAATTCTAACAGAAACTTAGGCTGTAGATGTTACTGAAATCCTTTCTGCTATTAAAACTTTATTTTGCAGCTTTCCCTCTAACAATTTTGAATATACCATTTTAGAGACCATTTTGGAATGGAACCATTTACAATATCTGATAACAGAATTTTCATAGCGTTTGGTTCTAGTCTTAGAACGTTTAAATCAGAAGAATCTCGTGCTTGTAGCTGAGTTCTGGAAATGAAAAAATGTCTGAATGGATGTGTGGGCTTCAACAGCACTTCGTTGCACAACCCTTCACACATTTCATCGCCAACATGTGATAATGAAGACAGATTAGTATTTCGCCAATGATGATATACGTGTATAATACTTAAAACACGCTTTTCGATTTTAATTAATCGCAAAATCCTTAATAATATGCAGCAGCATTATAACAAGATCAGACGTAGAAAATTGGAGTGTGTTTTTATAATTAAAGCGGAGTCACATCCCGATCGTTGGAGATGCAAGATCTGAAAAATACCTTTTAGACTTACTTCATGATAAGGGAACACGATGATTCCATTTCAAATTGTCGTACAGAGTACATCCCAACAAATTCAAGGTGGATACTTAATCAACAAAATGTGCATCATGTAAGTAGAAATCTCCAGAATATAAGATTTTTTGTTGTGGTATTCATTACATGCATTTTCATATTGTATATTAATTACCACTTCATATTATAAAGCGGCTGCTCATTAAGTAGAATTCTGCCAGTAGAATCTAAAATCAAGGCACCATTCTTAGTTCATGAACAAGGCCAATGATTTCATGACACAATTATTCAGTATTTGGAACAGTAGTGGCAAAAGGTGGTTATGATAAGTAATTAACTGCAGCAGCGAATTTGGACTAATTTTTTAAGCTCAAAATCGAATGAGAAAAGGCTTGCCAAAAACCACTATGGCAGTTAATAATGTTACGTCTTATTTATGACATATCAGTCTTTTGTTGATTATTTTGTGTGGGTATCTGTCGATCTACTACTGCTTTTACAGAACAGATATCAACAGTTGTAGAACCTGTGTACGAGTATGTGTGGCAAAACTCACCAATTCCGTGTATGCTCTTCAATTAGAACGGACGAACCTCCGAGCAAAGAAGAATGTCTTTTCCTTTTTGTGGGCAACTAATATTGATAAATTTGTAAATTACTTTGCAAAGCAAATATATTATTGAAATTCTAACGCCATTACGTGAACAATGATAGAACCTGACCGTTTCACAATTTTCTTCGACTTTCTGCTGAATGAATGACTAGGAGTGCATCTACATCAAAATCAACGACACATTTTGTACACATCAATCAATCTGCTCTAAGGATCACACATTTAAGCCTTAGATGAACTAACGACACCATTCTTATATATTCATTGTGGGGAACCATCTGCCGATACAATCATGCAAGCAGTTATGCAAAACAAGTGTTCTCTTTGTGTCGACAAGCTTTGTAGCTGGCAGCAGATTCTGTCTCTCGATCCTGTTTATGTGTCAATTGCATTCCATGAATGTTTGAATATTCAAAATATCACCGTCGTTTTGATGGAACTTTATACTTGACTCCTGAGCGCTTTCTGACTCTTTTCATGAGGAGTACGGCCGTAGTGACAATGACAGAACAAAGATGAAATCATTAATACAACGAATAATCAATAAAGGAACAGAGATCTATAAGCCATTGACGTGACGTCATGCAGGTAGAAGCGAAGCAATAAAAAATAAACTTACTAAAGGCAGAAGGCACCTAACCCACTTTGCAAAATAAGATAGAGAAAAATAAAGTGTTAATAACATAAAAAGGGACATAAAATTATGATGACAAAAGAAAATCACCATGGCAAAGACAATACATGTTTGAGTTTCTTTTGAACACATAGAAGCGGACGGAGATGAGAAATGTGAAGCGACTTTACGATAGTCAAAGTAAAAGAAAAACGAGGAGCACTTAATGTTGAAAAGCAGGAAGAGAACACATTGCCTCTAAAGCTGTCACAATCGATGATATGCCGACAAATAGCACTACTAGGAGCTGCTGATGTTCTTGGACGACAGTTACCCAATTCCAGCCACCTGGGAAAGTGTTCTTTCATCCGAACCCTGAGTGACCTCCCAGTTCGCCCCAAGTAGCTGTTTCCACAGTCAATAGAGAATTTGTGGATAAGTGCTGAGCGACAGAAAGGATGCCACAGGGTTCTTCAAGCAAAGACCTAGCAGAAATGCGAGAGCAAGCAAAGCGAAGAACAGGCTCAGCAGCTGGAAACACTTTATCAGTAGTTGACATAAAACGCTGTCGAATAATCTTACTCATCAGCGATCATCGTGAAAATGAATGCACAAGATCACTTCCTCACGAGCTGGACCAAATACAGGCTCATCATAGCGTTCAACACTATGCTTGTCAATGAAGGAGACAGGATGACCATTTCTTGCAGGAACCCTGTATAAAAAGGCCTTTTCAGATTCCAGTGTTGACCGAGAGCATATGCGGTGAACTCGGTTAAATAAGCATTTCACCAAATTAATCTTATACACTTGTTGCAGAAGACTTCCATGAATGTGTCCGACTCGAGGTTGACGTATTTAAAATGCTGTTAATATGCTCAGTTTTGGGCCCGTCCGATTTTTTCGAATGTGTTCTTATTGTAAATAGCAATCGTCAGAATGTTCATTTTAGACACTGTAGATATTGGACATTGTCGATATTGAGTTGAGACGGAGTTAAAGAGACATGTGTTCTCGAATATGAAATACAACCGCACCTAAGCTTTTTCAGTGAAGAGTTTACGAGTTTTATTACGAAACCACTGTCATTTGAATGTGACTACACGTAAGACAGACGTTTATCTATTGTGTGACACTGGCTGTCAATTATTATTGTCAAGCAATTGACAAAATTATTAGATCTTGATTTTTAAGCAATCAACACAACATACCGGTACATCATTGTAATTTAATTGCTGTCGACGCTTCTTTCAAAAATCATAGAATATAACTGCTTGTCAAAGAAATCTGTGGTAATTGTTATTTTTTGTATGTGTTGCGCTTCTTAGAAAAATGATAGAATCGATAATCGCTCAACAAACACATAAAAGACGATTCAAGGCGATTAATCAAAACAGAATGGTCAATACTGTATCGTCACTCAACATAAACGGCTGGCTCTACGCCTCGAAAATCTTGCGTCTTCAGTTCGTCGTCACTGTCATAATTATTTTTCTCCAATCCGTTTTGAACCTCATCATCAATGTGCAGTGTACACAGCGTCTATATTTAATCACCATAAAATCGGGATTGCGCCCTCAAATCGAGCCCCTTTCCTCGAGTGGAACTCACACTTTAATTACAAGGAAATCTGTGCATAAATTGTTCAAAATTTGAGACATATTTCTTTTTCATATTGACAGACCATCTGATCAATCAAAGCTCGTTTTAATGCTTGTGTCACCAGATTACATGTATTGTGATGCTAGTAGGCCTTAATTGAACAATCTTGTAACTGGATGTGTTTTGAATTTCTATAGAATTGTAAGCCGACATTTACATCAGCCGGTCAGGTATTCAAACAAACTGACTGCTGATTGATGCGATATTGTTGAAATCGATTTCCATGTGAACATTTGACTTTTCACCGATCAGCGGTGCAGGAAATGTGATCTTGCGAGAAATCCAAGCGACGATTCTCATATATCTCAGAAATGGCGTTTGCAAGGGACCCATAAAGACTTCAAATCAATAGTTTTTTAAAAATATTTCAGTGGTCTCCGTGGCACAGTCGTTAAGTGCTTGGCCTAGCAATCTTTTGGTCCAGAGGTCGAGCCCGGAAGCTGTCAGTGAAAGTCGACAGGAAGATCATTTCGGACTAGAAGTGCCACAACGCTCCAGAAAAGTTAGACCATGTCAGCATCGCCCAAGCCCCTAGCATGGGGAAGTAATGACGTTGAAGCTTCATTGGACCGCTCGGTGCTACCCGATCATCCGGGAGTCTGAAACTGAACCGGGCCCGTCCCAGGTGAGCATACTATTTCAAACAATCTTGAAAATTCGTCTAATGCCAAAACTAGAGATCGAAGAACTTCAAGCCACACAGAAAATCGGAGGTCGTCTTCACTATGAGTTCGGAGTTATGTTACAAAACATCTTGACATTCACAATGGTCTTATTTTCTTTGACGCAACTGTAATTTCATCTCGTACCTTTATGTCAACAGTTTCTTGCTATCAGATATGCATTAGCCATTTTAGTCCACTCAGGTGTACTTCTTTACTGATTTTTTCCAACTTCGTATTTGAATCATAATTTTGAAAATCACAGGTTACCCACGAAGAGAAATCCTTTAGTTACTCTGCTCCATGTCATAAAGCGGCATCAGTGACAACATGGCTTCCTACCAATAACATCGAGGTTCTCGATCGGCCTGGTAACTCACCAGACCTGATTCCAATCGAGAACCTCTGGTAATCTGTCAAAGTCAGAGTGTGGAAGAAATCTCCTTTGAGTGATCTTCAAAATGCTATTCGAGAAGCATGGGTGTTAGAAATATCATCTGACTGTGTCAAAACTTGGTGGCATCAATGCCCAGAAGAATTGCCGCAGTGATGAAAGCTGGTGGTGGAACCACCAAATATTGATCATTTTATTATCCTTATAATAAAAAATAATGGAATTCATTAGTTTTCAATCTTCTAAAGAGGGATTTACTTAAAAGCCTATTTATCATCACTAATCTATTTACTTGTATTGTGGTCCTAAATTTATGGCCAAATCTACGTGGTCTTAAATTTATGGCCACCACTGTATGTCCTCTAGATAGCAGATTGAAGTGTCTAGATCTTTTGGAATCTATCTAGGACTGGGGATCAACTACAGAGCGCGAAAGGAATCCCCGAAGGTCATGCACCTGCTCAGAGTGAGAACTGGCCCGGACCGCGGCCGCCATATTTTTAGTTAACAACCATTGGAATTCAGATGCAATATTATACTTGAATAATAAATGTTTTAGCATTCACTCAATATATTCTTCTGCTCAGAGGTGAAGTATATGGTCAGTTATAAGCTCATATAAATTGATAGCCACCGACTAAATGCAATTCTGCATGAATATAGTGCTTTCATATTCGTTAATAATATAAACATTCATAATTCGAAGCATACAAACGTGTGTTTGTTTTTCAAACCGTAATTGTGAATCCGCCCGCAGGAGAAATTGCCTGTACTAATCCTATGCTCGTCCCCATATGAAGTACGCAACGTGTGTGTTACGAGTTGTTACGTCACGTCTCCATACGAGTACGCAACTCTATGATAGACATGATTGCAAATTTAACAAGTTAAACTAGACTACATTCATGCAGCATAAAAGAAATGTCAGGCTCAAGAGGTCGTGAAGAAAAATTGTCTTGAAAGTCAGCGGCCCTGATCTGGCGTGGCCCAGTTCCCTCTCTGGACATGTTCAGAAATGCCTCTCCATGCCGACAACCTCTTGATAAACATGTTTATTATAAAAGTGTGATAGATAATATTTTAGTCATTTCGTTGATCAGCCAAACACAAATGAGAACTAACATTCTGAGCACGACGATAAAAGTACGCCAACTCTGCCATATTTTCATCATCTAGCACGTTAACTGTAATTTTCTTACGCTCTCTCCTCATTCCCCATCTTCCCATCTCTTTCTTCCTCACTCCTTCTCCTTTGTTCCGGTGTCGTGTTGCCGGGCCATTCTTTGCTGTCGCAGCCTCACATCCTGCCATAAGTCACAATGCTCCAGTTCGGGTGTATTGTTCCTGGTCAGAGAGGCGCGTGGAGCCCACGTGAGATGTGACTAAAGCTCATGAAAGCTTTGACGATGGATCGCTGTCCAGACAAAGCATTCCTGCGCCCATCCATCATGCGGTCAAGTCAACAAAGACAGAGAGAGCGCCATTTGATGACAGTCTGCTGCCAGATCGCGTTGATGCAGATCCAACCAGCGGAAGAAGGGAAGCACGCTAAGAGCTGATCAGGACTCCTTCGTCTTCCGTTGAAGGAGAGGGTCCGCGGAGATCCAATTTCAACGGACTGGCGACAGAGAGACTGAGAGATTAACTTTCTGATGACCTGAAAAACAAAGTTTTATCAGAAATACAGAAATACTTAATAGGAATTTAATAAGTTCAATTGGAATCAAGGAAATGGTAGAATATGGAATATACTCGTTGATAAGAGATTGATGATGATAAAACTTCTGTGATGAGCATTACTATGAATAACAGTCACTAAATATCACGTTGAAGCGGGTTACAAATAAACGGCATCAACAAAAATTAAGATAAGTGAAATGAAAAGCCGTTTTGTAATACATTGTAAAGAACAAAATATCGGATGCGGCAGTAACTGGTTTCAGAATACGATTTGGCCTCCACATGCATGCGTTACAGCATTGCCTTCCTGGCTGATTCACGCTCTCAGCAAATGGTCCGATGGCCGTGTGGTTAGAGGGTATGTTTGCACGTCCTCTAGCTCCAACATCACTGGTTCGAGCCTACCCAAGTCTGATGAAGCCCAACAGGCCGAAACATGCCTTGTGGTGGCTGATTCTGTTGAGCTCTGATAAATTTCTTTCTCAACTTTAGAAGGGAGCTCCATTGATTTGCCATATCCACCATTAGAAGATGATGACGATATGAATGTTGGTATAATTTTTCTTTTGATTGATGCGTCCGGACACGGGAAGCCTAGTTTGTGAAAATAATGATCCATACTTGTAGATGCATATAAGTAAGAAATGCATACTTCGACTTTTTTATTTGTATACCTAATTTATTTCAATGGAACTCAAACAATTTAACCCCAGATGCAATCAAGTTTTTGATTTTTCGGATTTGAACTTCGATAGGAAAGTATCATTAGGAATTAATTAGGGGCAATTACAGAGCCAGATGGCGGTCAAGGAAATGAACTTCAAGAAACTTCACAATTCGACAGAATCGAACCGTCACTGGGGTAGGCAGTGGCGTAGCGTGATTCTAAACCATAGACATTCGATCCACAATGAATTCCTATATATGTACCAGATAAAGTAACTATTGGGACATTCTAATTACTTATTGTACGATGATCTCAATTTCAATGATTTTTTTAAACTTAAAATGTAAACTTATATTTTAAGCTTATATGTTCAACACTTATATTCAAAAGCTTATATTTGTAGCTGAATGCATAAATGAATGCTTGCCCGCCAAAATTCAGCTGTCTGAGCGTTTCTAATCTGATATTGAGACTCAAAAACTGGCTAAGTTGTGTGAAGTAATCAAGGCAACATGCAATCAAACAAATGAATCATGATACTTTTCTGTATTATGAAAATTGGTGTAATTAGAATATTGATGGCTCTGCACCAAACGCCCGGCAGACACGTAGAATACGCCAATGATTAGTAGCTTTCCAACTACTAAGCTACGAAAGATCGTAGTGAATGATGCCATAACTTTAGTATGTAGGTATTGATGTTCTGATACCATGAGTGGTTTGGTGAACACATCAACAACCGTTTTCTATCTCTGCTTTTACCACCTCAAAAAATGATGTAAAGTACTAACCAACCTCTCATTTTCTAAACATCAGACAAAATGCCACATAACTTCACATGAGACTAAATCTCATTCTACCTTCGGTTACTTCACAACGTACGTCACATAGAGCTGACCTCATCAACCGGCTAAAAATTTATTTTTCAGAGGGATTGTAAGGATATGCGAAACAATTTGATAAACAATTGTTGATTAACAAATTTGACAGATGAGTTTAGGATTATTATTCATTTTCAATTTGGAGGATCCCAAATTACTGATAAAAGAAGAAAAACCCTGTTGTTTACAGCCGAACAGCGACAACTGATTTATTTACATTCAACATGACTTTGACTATCATAGTTGGAAACATATATATTCTACCTAAACATGTATTGTACACGCACCAAATTAATTCTGTACTTGAAGCTATTTTGACATTGAAACTATCAGTACAGAAGTCTTACATCATCCCTCAGATGTCCAATATTGTGGAATGCTCTCCTCTCTCTCCTTTCGTGTGCAATTGTGCATGTATGTTTAGATATCGGAGTAGGCAAAAACCAGTTCTGTCTTCTTCTAAAATTTTTATGGCTAAGAGATGACGTTTTGCCTACTCCGATATGAAACGTAGTCTTCTGTTCGCGGCCATCCTATTCATATGTTTAGATAGAATATCAATATAATCCGGCAGCCAGAGCAAGTTTCTGCAGGAACGAGGCCGTAAGTGAGACTTTCACTGAATGATGTACACCCTATGCCTACAACGAATCTGCACGTCTGCCGAGTTCTAGTGAGTTCCTCTTCTTGTCAGACAAGATCAAAGAAAGATACATTTAAATCCAATGGGATGCAGATTGCAGTTTTGGCTAAAATTCAAATCATTTCCTATGATGTGCATGTGCTATCATCATGCTTCTGATCGACAATGTATTTGAGAATGTGGTTCAATGTGGATAAAGTTGCTCAAAATGTTTGTGTTTGTCAACATTAAGAGGCTCGACAAATCTAAATGTGCTTAGCTTTATAGACAGGAGTGCATGAAGATGAAAGGAAATGACCTGAAGACATTCCATGCCAAAAATTATGACTCTGGGCTTAGTACTTTTTGGCTAATCAGAGAAAACATACAAAATTTCATTTTAGCCAAAAACTGCAATCTGCATCCCATTGGATTTACATGTATCTTTCTTTGATCGTGTCTGACAAGAAGAGGAGCTCACTAGAACTCGGCAGACGCAACGATTCGTAGTAGGCATAGGGTGTACATCATTCTGTAAAAGTCTCACTTTCGGCCTCGTTCCCTGCAGAAACTCGTTCTGGCTGCCGGACTATATATGCTCATTGACATAATTATTGAAACTGCTGTTTTTCATGGTTATAAGTCTAACAGTTGTTATTCACTAAGGTGCTGTGTCAACCAATTCGATTACAAGCGTACATCTGTTCGTTTAGAAGAACCTTTCTGATCCTTTCCACATTTCCTTCTGCTTTCCAACGACACCACCACCTCCACAAGATGACTCTTGAAAAGTTTAACTCTGTGGCAGCAGTTGTAGAGCATCATCCACAACGCATCATTCCAATTGCCACACCTTTGATAATATGATCATAAAATTATAAACGTTGCAATAGAAGACAATCATACTCAACTTTAACTGCTTCATCAGCAGTTTGGGATCCTCTAAACCAAAAATAACTAATAAAATTAGTAGCGTGTTGCTAATAATTCTTTGCTAAGGTACTGTTCTGTTAAAATGGCACAACTCAAGTCGTATATTTTTCAAGGTGGTAAATTGAAGTTATGCTGTTGCTATATTATAATATATATTTTGCGCCAATATATTTCAACGACTGAGCGTCGCTATCATCAGGGCACAAAATATAATAAGAAGCTATTCAACAACATGAGCTCAAAATTTGAAAATGTGAAGATGCAAAAATAAACATTTGTAGCACTGGGCTGTGTCTTTGGGAAATCATAGTTATGCGATTATACGGCAATAGCATGTAAGTGTTTCTAAAGCTAAAAATAAGAAGATGTAGGATCCGCTCTACCGCCGATCACGGTCATGAAACAGATAGAACCGGGCTACATGGTACCGATTGCAAAAAGCACTGATCTGACTAAATAATTAATTGCAGAATTATAAACATGATCATGAGATTTATAAAAAGTATAAAAGGTGAAGTAAATGAAGGGTTCTAGTCAATCAAGAAGCATCTATATTCCTCACATTCTTGCTTATTATTGATGGCAGGCTTACGGCGCTGAATCATTGTTGCATCTTTAAGTCGCAGGCTAGCTTCGTCTGTTGCATTGGCAATTATTGTGATGTTGTAGTCTCGCTTGCATTTGATTTTGATTAATTCTTTTTCTATTAATTCTATATTGGCGCAAAATATATATCATAATATAGCAACAGCATAACTTCAATTTCCCACCTTGAAAAATGAATTTTAATGAAGACCCTTTTTCAAGTCGCATAATAATAAGCCCCCGATTGATGCAAGTGTACGAGTGTACAAGTTCGCATTTTAACCATTCGATTGATGATGGCATACTAGGCAAGATGTGAGGTCTGTTAACGTGGTCATTTATCAGTGTTTTCCTTGAGTTGACTTTTCCCGCTGAATGCAGTTCACTACATCGATTCAGTGTGACAGTGATAATGATGCTTTGTATAATTTGCGGGATTTATTTATTAGAAATTTTCATGACATCAGAAGAAAGTTGACTCGTGATCTGATATTCTGCTTACTTCAAAATATCTTTAAATTGCGTCAATGTTTCGCTATTAATTTTTATTTACGAAATATCCTCTATCAGTTTCATGGCAACATGATAAAGATATGTTTTGTTTTACGGCCGTGACATTCCATAGAAGTCAATTTTATCTGCTATTTTCAGCTATCCTTTCATTTCGTAATGTTCGAATCACGTAAAATAAGATTTGAGAATCTTTTATGCCTTCCTTTTTTCATAGAAAAGTAACAAATAATTCACTCGTGCCGAAATGCCTGAGTTTTATAACGCTAAACGAAAAGGTGACACTTTATAGAAAAATATTCTCATTGGCACGCAGAGGTTTCATGCGCAATGTACGCAGGATTAATATTGTGCTGCCATGGCTGACACCAACAGAAAGAATAAAGAAGACGTGGGGCCTCAGACTTCTCTGACAAGAAAAGTAGGAGATCCATTGGAAATTCGCGTCTTCCCCAACGTAGACTGGAGAGAGGACTAAACTGAATAGTTGTTTTTTTTTATTAAGTCTAACCTACAAAAATGCTTGTTCGAGGATAATTCGCATTTCATTCTCTATAAAAGTGTAACCAACCATCACGGAAACCTGGATAACCCGCAGTTTGGTCAGTGTACTCAGTGTATTCAGTGCAGCTCAATAGGAGCACTCATTTATCCGACAACTTCCCCAAATGCTCCCACATCTCCATATCGTGTATATCATTACATTCTCTTCTACCAGGTATGGAGGACCTGTGGATCGCAGGGTCATTGACGATGTCCGCGAGTTCTTATTATACGCACCTCAGCAGAATGTGTTCAGACCTTACTCGCTGCTGAGAAATGAGAACGTTATGATCGGATGGATGTGTTCCATCATCTTAGAGGCAGGCTGTATCTACAGTGCATTAAAGCCTCGCAGTCGGAAATTTACCCGAAACACGATGCGAAGTTCTTCAGCCGAAACACGAGTGGTCTCCGTGGCACAGTGGTTAGGTGCTTGACGCCGGAACCCAAAATCAGTGCCCCTCTGTACACGGATAAAAATTTGAAAAATCTAAATATGTCAATTTTTGAAAAATGAATGTAGCATAACTCTATTCATTCATCATATAATATGATATTTGTAGACAACCAAACTATTTTACTCGCTCTGTCTATGATAGGCTATAAAACACTCTCCCATGCATAAACCAGGGTTTTCAGGGCATGTTTTACACTTATACCTTGAATCTCTGCGAACTCCATTTTTGGAGCATGATCTGCATCTTTTTGAAGTCGCGCTTTGAAGTCCACACTGTCATACCGTACATAGGAGTAGTATCCGAAAAATTAAAACTGAATTTGAAAAGAATATATAAAAAATATAACGTAGACGCAAAAGTGGTTTTTAGCACATGCAAAGTAAAATCGTATTTCTCACTTTAAAGTAAGTCAATTCCGTTGAAGTCGTGTGTTGTTTATGAATTTTCATGCTTGGGCGATCCAAGTAGCCAATGCATTGGCAAAACTAAACGCCGACTTCATCAGCGGATTGATGAACACAAAAAGAATCCGACAGCAATTAATGAGCATTTGCATAACTGTAGTAGATGTAACTCAGAAATTGATCAACAATTTAAAATAATGTACAAAGGTAACACAGACTATGAGATTAGCATTGTTGAGGCTCTTAAAATCAAAGATAGACAGCCAAAAATTAATCGCAGTGCTGAGTACAACGGTGTTTCTTACTTATTAAAGATATTCAATTGAAATCCTATCTTAGCTTAATCTGTTTCATTGGTTTTCACATGCCGTATTGATTGATTTTGCCCGTCTAATGTCACGTTACCAGAATTGAATTTATTTCATTGCAGCGAACCATCAGTTAGTGCCAACGCTGTGCAAAGTATCATATAATAAAAACCTGTTTGCCAAACTGCTCTGAACTCAGAAAATATCAAAGAATTTGAAATTTCCACCGAAAGAGCATGATAATTATGACTAAAGGGAAAGGAAAATTTAAAATGTATCACTCATGTATTTAAAAAAAACTAAGAGATAATCAAATCGATACTCATAATCCTTGATGCTTTAATTAGGTCGACTTCAACTTCAGACGTTGGGAACCACAGAATTAGACAGGTCGTCTCTTCTTCTGTTTGACTAGAAAGGAACCATTGGAGCATGTAGCGCTAATGAAGTGGCACAATCTGCTGACATAATACCATATCAATCGAACAATGAGCCGCCAGTTCAACATTAGACACGCCAAATTGTGCGAAGTTTCAGTGACTGTTATCAACCGGATCACACACAGCAAAGAGACAGACGTCTCTAAGAATATGTTATTCTGCTGCTATTCCGCGAGTGTTCGTGATACTTGAAAGAATCTCCTCAAGTGATTGGAGGACCACCAGTTGTGGTTATCGTAATCAGCTCGTATGTCCATGCTTTTCATGTAGGCTACTATAGGTATATTTAGCATTATTTGTACTGTTATAGTTCTCTTATAGCTAATGAAATGTTCTAAAAAAGTTCGTTAAGTTTTAACTTTGAGTCTCGGGCACCCTATTTAGAATTTCTTGCACATTTTCACATAATTCTCATCAATTTAATAGTTTCATTCAAAGGCAATTTTGATGAAATGTTAATTTTGAGATTTCATCAAAGAGCAACCGTTGATGAGCGGATTTCCCAGACGATATGCAATTAAATGTCAAGAATGTCAGAGACTCCCTGCGTGTGAAACTTGTATCTCATCGTGAGATGGAGACACTGTGGAGTCGTCCTCTTCATACATGCCGTATAACACTATTTTCAAACTCTGAAAAACGAGGATAACTTTCCCTCGAGTCAAACAATACATTTGAATGAAGAGAAAAACATCCACGAACATCCATTAATTACGCTATTTATAAGTTGGGAAGAGAAAGTATAAGGGGTGAGAGAATTTATGGAAAATGAGATATATTTTTGGGTACACAGAATACTTTATGTCATTCGTATTGGCAAACTTCTCGGCTTATGAACCCGGTACCGATGACCGGGTGTCTCATAGTTGAGTGAAAATTGTCATCCATAATCAGTTGAAAAGCATGAGTCATGTGGGTTACAACTTCTGTGATTAATTTGAATTTCTTTAATAACTTTTTAGACTTTTTAGACTTTAGATCAATTAATTATATTCAGTCAATTTCCCATGTCTTCGTCTGTCACTTCAATAGAGGCAAGGGCAACAGAGGATGCATGTACAAAGGAAATTCAAAAATCACATATTAGATGAGCTGAAATACATATTAATGTTTGGTTTCACAGTACAAATAAAATTTCTCTCTTACATCTTCCTCTCTGCGGCATTAGCAAATCGTCGATGCAAAATCATAGAAGTACTCGTTTCGAGGTATATCATGATGAAGGATTATAATGTTGATGGAATAAACTATTATGACAGTTTATATGTTCACGAATACGCGTACGAAAAGTGCAATTTGCTTCGACAGTATAAAAATGAAAACATAAATTGCATGTTAACTTATGCATAATATTCTTAAAAGAACGTAGCTTATTATCTATGATAACATAAGCAAGTTTTGCTACAACTCAACTTTTCTTTAGATGAAAGTGATCGTCTAAGACATGGTTGAGTAATAAAGATAGGCTTGATAGTAACTGAGTTAAAACGAAAACTAGACAACTCTTTTTTTGACTTTTTTAGCTTGCATCTCATTGATGCATGGTACCCGCAAATAGATGTTGTTTTGATTTCTGTTTCCGTCGAAATTATTGTTGAAGTTGTAGTTTGATTTCAAATGATTTTCCACAATATGATTTAGATATCCATTATTTAAAAGTGTATCCCTTCTACAATTTGTTTGTTAGTCGATGTTGTACTCCGAATGTTTCTTTGAGTCCTTCTATGATTTTGCAGCGAGGATTTGCTAATGCCATCGAGAGGAAGATACCGGAGAGAAGTTTTATTTGCACTGAGGCTAAGCACTAATATGCATTTCAGACAGATTTATTAAAAATAATTGAGCAGAATCAGTCATTAACGAATTAAAAGCTTTTGAAATACTTGTGGCTTGAATAACCATCTGTGTATAGTTAAGACGGTCAGGGATTTCATTTCCAGTCGAAATAGGACACCTCGTTGTCATTGAGGAGTCCATATCGGAGTGAAAGTTGCCCCGTCCTTATTTTCGTTAAGGGCCTCATTTCGAGGCAGTAAGGGCCCAGTTGGAGACTTAGAGATGCTGTTCTCACTTTCATTGAAGGGCGAGGCAGCACGCACCCCTTTTAAGGTCCATTCACATCGGACACGGCGCGTCCTTACGCGTCAGAATCTTCGTTCTGAACCTTGATCAACCTATGGACTGTTCACACAGACGCGCGGAACAGCACCGCGTCCGGTGTGAATGGACCTTTGAAGAGCCTTTGAATGGCCTATGAAGAGCTTCCTGTCATTTAGGGCCTAATGCAAAAGCGCTCTGCCAGGACTCCCCCTTGTTTTCATGCTTGCAATGTGTAAACATCTGTTGACAATCTTTTCTTGGTGCTCTCAAACCAATTGTTTTTTTCACAACTTCAAAATCTCGTTAATTTCATGCTGATGTAATATATCCTTTGTATAATATGAAAATTTTAACTGTATCATGACTCTTGCAAATGAAGTTCTTTGTAAATCAACAACATGAAATCGTGAGTGAGTACATTTTGATAACTGTGAATGAAAAATTAGGAACATGCTTGACATCATAGCAGATTGTGTCATTCATCAGCATCCAAAGATTATGTACTGAAATTCTTCAATTTCATATTTGCACGACTTTTTCACCATATTTGAAGAGTTCGCTCGTCATGAGTTCATTTGGTCCAAAAAATATCTGTGAAAGTAAATCCATCTCTTCTGCCAACCTTCTATGCTTGCTGTGCGACTGCGATAAGTGCTTATTTTACTTATTTCCAGTTCCAGCTGAACACCGTTCAATTGAATTAGTTCCTACTTTTGCTCTATAGATTCTACAACTTGAATTGAACGGCGTTATCGAGTTGTTGAGTTGATTTGCAAAAAGGGTCCTTATTAAATTTATGCCCCACTACGTTGGGAGCCATACAAACTTCAACAGTTCATCTCTTGGCTCTTACAGGAGCACTTTTACACTGTAGACTACCTTGGCTCCGTCAACAGCGTTTTACCTTGACGGAGCCAAGGAACAATCCAGCTGCGCCTGAGACCATCGCCGTGACGGATAATCAATCATTAGAGAACGTGGTTCAAATTCCACGTACTCAACAGCTACTTTTCTTCCCTTCTTCCATGGCCCCGGGGCTGCCTTTCTGGTTGGACGTCATAGCGCCGTTAAGAGCTAGGCGTTCATTTTTTTGGGCCTATCAAATTAATCTTAATACGCATCCGCGGCCTTCAGCTGGCCTATATTCCAACAGATTTAGATCCAACAGATCTTCCTTCTCGAAAAGAATATGTTGCGTTATGTTTGTGAAACGCGTCTGGATCCTTTCCACAATCCAAGCAGCTGTGGGACACGAAATAATTATGCGAGTATGGTGGTCGAAATGGTTTCCTCCGACATGGAAGTATCAATGCCATCCTTAGAGCGCACCACCTTCTCTCTGAGCAGAAGTTATCCTCACAAGCCCGGCATGCCCTCAATGTTAAGTGAAAATCGACAATGTAAATGACTGATTTCTTTGCGGCAGGGTCCAGACTGTGGACCCCTTGTCATTATGTTCTTCTTGCTCTTTTTGTAATCGCGTGTCAACACGAGCTATTGTCTTTGTAAGCGTTTTCTGAGGCACAGACCGCTGTATCGGTCTTTCATTGTATCAAGCTCTTATTACTTTGATATTGGAAAATGAAGAACTGGTGGGTATTATTACATGTAAGGGTTTAATTTTATAAACCTTTAGTTGAACTTTTTTAGATAGATTCACGTGCGCAGAGAAGAATGAAAGAAGTTTTCAATTTCCTGATGACAGCATGCGCGGACGGAATTAGCTAAAACTGTTTTGCAAAAAAACATTTGAAATCAATTTTTAAAAATTTCAAAAAAATATGTTTTGCAAAAAATGTGCAAATAGCTCATTCTGGTCTTAACATCGGCAACCACAATTGTCACAATATTTGTTCACTGATTATAATTGCTACGACTACTGATGTGAAGTGGGGAATCCTCAATCCTGCCATCGGTTGCATGTAGACACAATAAGCGGGCTCTGGTTGTCAAAGCGTCAGGTATAGATTATCTGGGTCGCAAGTTCGAGTTCTATCAGCCGCACATATTTTGCACAGCAATATGACCAAACGATTGTGTCATTTTACACAGTCCGGCAGCCAGAGCGAGATTCTGCAGGGAACGAGACCGAAAATGAGACTTCCGCAGAATGTTGTACACTCCATCCCTACTACGAATGTGCACGTCTGCCGAGTTCTCTTTGATTCCTTTAGAGCAGATAGCAGTTTTTGGCAAAAAAGAAATATTCTATGTTTTCTCAGATTAAGCGAGAAGAACGGAGTCAAAATTTTTGACATGGAATGTCTTCATATAATTTCCTATGATGCTCATGCATCCCTGTCTGGAAAGGTAGATACATTCAGATTTGGCAATGTCGGCAAGCACAAACGTTTTGAGCAATACATTCCACATTTAGCCACAGTCCCCCTACATCAACGATCAGAAGCATGATTACAACACATGCACATAATAGGAAATGACATGAAGGCATTCCATTTCAAAAATTATGGCTCTGCACATAGCAATATTTACCAAAATAAGCGAAAATATAGAATTTTCATTTTTTCAAAAAACTGCTATCTGCTTCCCATTGGATTAGCATGTGACTTTCTTTTATTCTATCTGAGAAGAAGAGGAGACAGAGAGAACTCGGCAGACGCGCAGAATCTTAGCAGGCATAAGGTGTACATCATTATGTGAAGGTCTCATTTTTGGCCTCGTTCCCTGCAGAATTTCGCTCCGGCTGCCAGACTAACACTGACAACTGTAGCAAAACCAACTGATTTCCACAAGAAGTTTATTACTGCAGTCATCTCTCAATATCAATATAGGCACAATGTGAAGACATGTCATCGTTGCATGCAATGTAAACCAATGAACACCACATTTCCCCTTGAACCTCAAGTTCAAAACCACAAGATAGCACAAGGTCTTCCATTTTGGCCAAATACAGAATTCGATCTACCCCGAGATGATGCATATCGTGAACTTCTTGCGCTACAAACAACAAAGCTACATTATCATTACTTTCAGAGTGATACTCACTTCCGTTTGTCTCCCCAAGGAAAGATTAGCTGCTAAAAATATGTAGTCTATTTGATAAAAAAATATTTACAAGTCCGAGCTTTCGCGAGCAGGCTCGCATTGTCAAGGTTTGGCAGGAGTGAGGGCACGTTCAATGTCTGGCTATTTCATGTTTTCGATTGAGTGCTAGTCTTTATTCTTCAATATGATTGACGTCTGACAGTCTCGTCTCTATCGGCTTGATAGGCTGCGCTTGTGTTTATAATATCGGAAATTGAAAGGTCTTGACGTCTGCAGAAGGCGCTCTCTTTCTCAATGGTTTCCGAATCCATTTTCACCTTTTTAGTGTTGAGGATCACATTTCGGAAACCAGTTTTATCCAGCCTCTTCTTGACTCTTTCCATAGCTGCCTCTTCGTTTCTCTTGCTCGAGCATTTATTTTTCTCATTGTCGATATAATTATTTACAAAATTAGCTTTTCATTGCAGTATCATTACTTTCCTCTTCACTTTCTCGATCTCGCAATAAATCCAACCATTTCTTAGGTACTCGTGTCATGGCATCCTGTGACAGCCGAAACTCCGTAAGTCCGCTCACTTCGTGGGTCATTTGGAAAATGATCCCAACGTTTGAATTTCCCGCCAACCATGAGTGTTTTGACGTTGATCCCATTTAACTTCCCTTTTGTAAATATTTCTGTTAACTTACTTTTTCCTTGTGTTCCGGCATTATTGTTATTTTGTTTATCTGCATCAATCCGAACATTTGTGAACATGACAATTCATCATGTATTCATGTACTATATAAGCTGATGTTTTGATCAGAATAAACACGACGTGTGAAGTAACAGAACCATTGTTCTATTACTAGAGTTGGGACTATAACATTGGCGTCGCTAAAGCAGCCATTGTCGGTTGGAACATACGCTCTTCCAGAGCGCGGAATTGACGTGGAGCTTTCAAGCTCAGGTGGCCCGCTCAGCTAGAGCTTTGAGAGCTTGTAAAAGCTCGTGTGGGATAGTCGTGGAGCTTTTGAGCTCAGGTGGCCCGCTCTGTTAGAGCTTCGTGGAATTAATGAGGAGTTTTTGAGCTCAGAGGGTTGTAGAGCTGTAAAGTTCGAAGTACCTGACGGTACGAAGGAAAGGCTAATCTACATTCACCCTTTCACGTCAGCAATCTTCAGACTTTACTCTAACTGACGCACAGCTCGCCTGAGAGCCGTCAGTCCTTCAAGCCTTCGGGTCCAATTCTTCACACGAATAAGTTTCCAACTCTCTGTTTTTTCACTTCCACTGTCTACCTCTGTTTTCTCGTAGGAATTAAGGCCGTAAGTTTCAGATTCAGGTCACAGTAGGGATCTACGTGGCATCGAGGCCCTGAATATCTCCGATCCGGCAGGTATCGACAACTGGCACGAACGGTTCAAGTACTACACCAACACGAATCCGGCAATTGACGACACGAATCGAATTTCATACTACTTCACGCTCATAGGGAAGGAAGGATGCGACCTCCTCAAGCGTCTAGCCTACCCGGATGACCTGTCGAAGAAAACAGTTGCAGACCTCAAAGCTATGCTAATTCGCCACCTTCACCCCGTCCACTTCGTCCACTTGGAGAGAGCCCAATTCCACAACCTGTCTCGACACGCCAACGAAGGTTTACGGAACTTTCTTCTTCGACTCGCCGAACAAGACTCCAAGTGTAACTTCGGCAAAGAATTGCAAACTTAACTGTGAGATCACATCGTGGCCGGCATCAATCAGCCAGAGATACAGAAGAAGCTGCTGAATGAACCGGCTTTGACTTTCGATAAAGCCAAGTCAATTTTGGAACGGTGGGATGACGTAAGCAATGCACTCTCAGCAAGTTTCTCAAGTGCATCTGACAAATTTCAAACAACGGCGTCACCGCGACTCTTGCTCTGCACATTCCCACAAGCCTGGGGCACAGTTTAAGCAGAGTCAACAACAGTTTCATCGAGACAACAGACAGTCGTTCCAGCCAAGACCGACAGCAACCTGCAACACGTGCGATTCTTGTGGGGGACCACATCCTCGGAGAAGTTGTAAGTTTCTTCGTGCTCGCTGCCGAAAATGCAACAAGACCGGACACATTGCGAAGGTTTGCCGCAGCCACTACCACTGTTAAACCCACTACCGCTAACTACGTTTCGACTTCAGCTCCTGCCTACTCGACAGACTGCGCACCGACCTTCGTGTCTAACCCGGAGAACTACGACAACACCTTAGGACAAGCAATCGACGACGACTACCCTTGCTACCTTGTGTCTGCTCCAAGGAAGGTCATGAAGCACATCTTCAAACGGCTAACCTTCGACAACGGCAAGGCTACAGACTTTGTGTTCGACACTGGTAGTCCCGTCTCTTTCATGTCCGCTCAGCACTACCAACAATTGTTTGCTAAGCCGTTTCAACACTCCAACGAGCGTATGTATGGCATCACCGGTCATACTCACAAAGTGGTCGGAGAAGCAGAAGTACCAGTCACTGACTCAACACGGTCAACCGTCTACGAAGCGGTACTCAACTTGATCATCACTGATCACGGCCCCACTGTACTCGAATTGGATGGGATGGACGCTCTTCAGTACTCTATTTCAATGTTCCTCACAATGACACCCGACTCGCTGCCACCAGATATTGCAGCTCTTATCCACAAGTGTACTGATAACAACGGCGGCATGAACATCGATCCAGTGAAGCTAGAAGTCGCATGTGAGCCAATTTTTCGAAAAGCTAGACCAATACCCTTCGGTCTTTGTGATCCGGTACGACACAACATCGAAGAACTCGTCCAAAGAGGTATCTTACGTCCCGTCCAGTGCAGTTCATGGGCCACTCCGATTTTGACACCGTTGAAAGCAAATGGACGTCCGAGGATTTGCGGCGACTTCAGGGTTACGGTAAATCCCTACCTCAAACAAACGGTAAACACGACGCTGGAAGTAGAAGACATGGTTCAAGGTTTGACGGGCTGCAAGCCTCCAAACTTGATCTCACGAACGCCTTCTTGCAAGTTCCGCTGGATCAAGAATCCAAAGAGTTCACGACGATACACACGCCTTGGGATCTGTATCAGTATCAATTCTACCTTTTGGTTTAACGATATCTCACGACATCTTCCAAAGGGTAATTGATGACATCATCAAAGAACTGCCTGGTACCAGATCCTACCAAGACGACATCATCGTTTTCGCCAAGGACAACGTCGAACACAACGCCAGACTCCATCGTTTATTACAGTTATTGAGTGACAAGAACATCCAGATTAATGCAAGAAAATCTGTCTTCCGAGTTTCAAGTCTTCAGTACCTCGGCTACAGTATCGACGGATCCGGTATTCATCCGAACATCGATCGAATCAAGGCAGTACAGAACGCCCTAAGCCTGAGGACCCGAAGCAACTACAGTCATTCCTTGGATTTATCCAATACTACGCCAGGTTTGTGCGCAACTTCGTTGCTAGAGCCCAACCACTGTTCGACATGTTGACCAGCGACAACTTCGGGTGGACGCCTGAGACCAACGAAGCCTACCAGTCTTTGCTAGATTATGTGATAAATGGAGAAGTTCTTCAAAGTTATCAAGTTGGAGTTCCGTCGACGCGTCAGAACGTGCACTTGGTGCTGTGTTGGAACAGAACGAAATTGACCAGACGACGGGAGATCATAATGATTTTCAACAAAAAAGTGCAGGAAAAACTCCCCAAAGGTTACGGTCGTCGATGTATTGAAATTAAAATACTAGTACACGACAGATCTTCGGCGTCCAGCGCCTTCGGTGGTCGATCTTACAATAAAACACGTTATGAGGCAAGCAAGCCGTGTGAAGATATATGAAGAATGAGTGATATTAAGAAATGTGCTGGCTGTATGAATGCATGTCTAATTGTGACGTCAGATTGTAGTGTGAAAGTTCGTATTTCCTGTTTATTGTAGGTTTCAAGTGTGTGATTGCCTTTGCTTCTGCTATTGTTGTGTCTCATGTGTTGAACAGTTTACTAATGAGACCGACCTGAAAATTTCCGATGCTGCTATAAGACAAACACAATCTTTTCTGTTGTTTTCTTTTTTGTCAAATCTTTTCTAAAGATCAACGATCTGCAGTGCGTGAGGTCCGATAAAACTAATCAATTTGTACTCTGTAAAACTGAGGACTATATAAATAAAAACGAAGCTTTCCTTCAAGATGAAGATACGTATCAATTACTGGAAAAAAGTAGAGCAGACGCTATCGAAAAGCAAGCAAATAAACTTATAAAAACGGCTATTGAGGATAGTCCTTTACTTTCTCAAAGCGAAAAGTTAATAAGTACAGGCAGTAATCCAGCAAACTCTTTTACCTTCATTAAAGATCATAAAGAAAAATCAGAGGATGGCTTTCCGGTTCGACCGATAGCTTCTGTCAATAACACACTGGTTGAAAAAATAGATTGGATCGTTTCGAAAATATTATCGCAAGCCTTATGCTATGTTCTCGCCCATCTCACTAATACTGATGATTTAATTTCAGTTTTAGATAATTATGGTAGGATCAATAATAATCACGTATTTATTTCACTGGACGTAAAAAATTTATATCCGAGAATTCCATTAGCGTCTGGTATACAATATAACATAGAACATTTACAAAATAATTGGGATAAATCGATAATTTTGGAATAAAAATTGTTGCGCTTTGTCTGCTACAATTATGAAATAAAATATAATGATAAAATTTATAAACAAATTAGAGGAGTACCTATGGGATGTCACCTGGCACCGCCTTTTGCTATAATTTTTATGCATAAGCTCGAAACCAAAGCCTTAGAAAAGTTAAGTTTCACTCCAAGTTTTTACAAACGGTACATAGATGATATAATTATCGGTCCCTTTAAGTACGACGAAAATCAGTTTAAATCAATACAAGAAACGTTCAATTCGATTAACACAAATATAAAGTTTTCGATAGAAGCTCCAAAACCGCAGAATTGGTTACCATTCCTAGATATAAAGATTCGCATACAAGGTGAAAAATTAGAGTACTCATGGTACAAAAAAGAATGTCATTCTGGCATTGTTCTAAGAAAAGATTCATTCTTACCGGCGCATGTCAAGTCTATTTACGTAAAAAATAGTATTAATACGATAAACAAGAGGTCCAATAACCCAGAACTGCGGGAGGAGAACATTTCTAAGTTTCAAAATATTTTGGAAACTAATGGTTATAATAAGAAGGACATAGATATTAGAAAGCCAAATAAAGTAAATAAAACCCGTCAAGAAAGGAATATGAATTTCAAACTACCATATGTAAATGATCGTTGTAACCGCAAAGTTAATAAATTGATTAAAAAGTATGATTTACCGGTAAATTTAACAAATGAGTACGGCTGCAATTCAGCGTCTTTTCTAAAGATTAATAAAGCAAATAAATCTTGCGACTGTAATATTTGTAAAGACTTGGCAAATACTAAATTTACTTGTAGAGAACGCTTTGTGGTTTACCAATACGTATGTGTTCATTGCGGAGACTTTAATATTGGTAAAACAGCGAGGATGTTGAAAACGAGACACTATGAACATATGAGAGCAATTGTGAATAAAAATAATAGCAGCGCTTTGTATCAACATCTTATAGACAAACACAACGGAGAGGGCAGCATCGGAAATTTTCAGGTCGGTCTCATTAGTAAACTGTTCAACACACGAGACACAACAATAGCAGAAGCAAAGGCAATCACACACTTGAAACCTACAATAAACAGGAAATACGAACTTCCACACTACAATCTGACGTCACAATCAGACATTTCTTAATATCACTCATTCTTCATATATCTTCACACGGCTTGCTTGCCTCATAACGTGTTTTATTGTAAGATCGACCACCGAAGGCGCTGGACGCCGAAGATCTGTCGTGTACTAGTATTTTAATTTCAATACATCGACGACCGTAACCTTTGGGGAGTTTTCCTGCACTTTTTTGTGGAACAGAACGACCATCCAGTTCTATGCATCTCTCGTTCATTATCCGCGGCTGAACGTAACTATGCGCAGACACAGCGAGAGGCCCTAGCGATCATCTGGGCAGTACGGCGGCTACACAAATTTCTATACGGGCAGAAGTTTTACATCTACACTGACCATATCGCCCTGCAATACATTTTCAACCCTTCGGCTTCTGTTGGCAAGGCGACATCAGCCATGTTACAAAGATGGACCATCGGCTTGAGTGCGTACGACTACACCATCTGTCATCGTCCAGGGAAACAACTGCCTCATGCTGACTACCTTTCTCGACATGCTAGTGCTGAACTGCCGTCCAGCAACTATTTTGTAAATCCTCTCCCAATCAATCGGAACAAGCTGATTTCAGAGACTAAGCTGGCTTATGGTTCGGTTCTAGCCGGCCTGAAACAGGGATGGTCCAACACTGCTAAACGGAACGAGTTGTCCAGTGACGTGGCTGGTGTCTTGCGCTACAATGAACAAGCTGTTATTCCTCCTACATGTAGTGAAGCCTTCTTACGTCATTTGCATATGGGTCACTTAGGTCGTGATAAAATGAAGTCCCTGGCAAGAATGATGTGTTGGTGGCCGACCTTGCACTTAGATATAGTGAACTATGCCAAGTCCTGCGATCAGTGCAAGGTGAAACCGAGGACACATGTTAACTGGACTCCTTGGCCCGTAACTTATAAGTGCATGCAGCGTGTCCATATAGACTATTGTGGGCCTTTTCTCGGCAAGTACTTCGCGCTTGTGGTAGAGGACTCCTTCTCTAAGTACCCAGAGGTCTTCTTAACGGCTCATGCATCAGCCGACTTCACCAAGTGGGCTTTACGGCGATTCTTTGCGAGGGAAGGAGTACCTCAGGTGCTAGTCAGCGACAATGGGACCCAGTTCACATCAGAATGTCTGCAGAGTTGGCTGAAGTCGATCGGATGCCATTCAGTGTTCACAGCGCCACGACACCCGCAGTCCAACGGCTTGGCGGAGAACTTGGTCAGAACTTTGAAGCTAGCCATCAAAGCCCAAGCTCCTGACAGATTGAACGCGTTATGGCAGGCTATTGATTGCTTTCTTCTGCAATACCGGAATGCCAGACACGCTACGACTGGCAAGACGCCGTCACAACTTATTCATGGTCGAACTTCGAGGACAACAGCTAACATCGACACTGCGGATATAACATTCTTTCGAGGTAATGACAATCGATTGTGCCGTGGTTTGCTACTGAATAGCATTGGTAATCGAATGTGCAACATCATTGATCAGTCGGATGGTACTCTACATCGTCGGCATGTCGATCAGATAACCGTCACCATGCCTACGCAGCAACCACCACCTGACCCTCCTGAGTCATCGCAATCCGTAGCCAAAGTCCACGCCGCACCAACTTCGACTGAACCTCGACCTGAACTTCGCTCTCCGGATCAACAGCAAGTGGAGGACCAGGTTTCAGCTCCTTCTGAGGACGTCACTTCTGCACCAACCCAGCTGGGGCCTGAATCTGTTATTGAACCCATTGATTCCTCACACTCGCCTGCTTTTCGTCTTTCGGAGACACAGACTTCACAGGTTTCACACCAGAACACACCGCGACGCAGTTCGCATCCGCGTCTGCAGCCTTCCTGGCTTCGGGACTACACCCTCTGAACGGTTCTCAATCCTTCTTGGTGAATCTGCTAATGGTGATCGACCTCGTGGAGAAGATCGAACCTCAACCAAACGGGGAGGACTTGTGACAGCCGAAACTCCGCACGTCCGCTCACCTCGTGGGTCATTTGGAAAATGATCCCAACGTTTGAATTTTCCGCCAACCATGAGTGTTTTGACTTTGATCCCATTTAACTTCCCTTTTGTAAATATTTCTGCTAACTTACTTTTTCCTTGTGTTTCGGCATTATTGTTATTTTGTTTATCTGCATCAATCCGAACATTTGTGAACATGCACGGTGCTTGGAATTTGACTTTAACCTTGAAAAAATTGTCCATAAAATATGAAAATTGATTCTACATCAAAATTTTGTGCTGAAAACGTATATGATTTCAAAAAAATCGTACAACGAGCTCTTCAAAAAATAATTGACTTTCATTGATCAGTATTGATCTGATTGATTAACAGTGATTGATTTAGTAGATTTGTACTTCTGTGATGTCATAATAGTGTAATATATGCAAATTAACCTGGCAGAAAACGAATATGATATCCAAAGCATCATAACTACAGCCGACTATACGTTTCGGATGAGCTATTGATCAATATCGATCTGATTGATTGATTAATGATCGATTACACGATATGGAATATTAAAATGTTTAAAATGTTGATTAGATGTAAGATTATGACGCAGAAAACGAATATGATATCCAAAATATCATCACTGCAGTAGACTACAAGTTGCACATTAATTATTGATCAAAATCGATCTGATTGATGGTGATTGATTTGCCTTAGAATACGAGTATATCCTCTGCACATAGGTTGGTATGTTTTAGAATGGTGAATATGATTATGTCGCAGAAAACGAACATGGTGTTAAAATATATGATAACTGCAGCATAGTATAAGATACAGACTAGCTTCAGATTACTACAGGTGTCGTCTTATCGGTTTCACACTTATGTAAGTATAGTAATAACATGTGGAAACAGCGCTACCACGAATCGACAAAGCAGAACAATAGAACTGATTCTGATGAGGACAGTATGACGCACGCACACAATGATGTTTGTCATGCCGTGTGACTAATCGATGATCATTCGATTATTCTATTCGATAGCCGCTGTCGTATCGAAGCCAGTCTAATTGAAGCATTAGTCTTTCTCATTCTTCATTCGTTTGACGTTATGGCTCATGCTCATCATGCATCAACTCACAAGGAATGTTTGCAAAAGGTCTGCTTCATATGTTTCAATAAATGTGGCAAGGACAATCGATGTATCACAGACAGGCAATACAATTTGATTTCCGAGTTTGTTTTCCATGGATTTGATCGCGATGACTGGAGACTACCAACGGTTATATGTGGAACATGTCGGTTGGTTTTGGGTGAGTACGCCAATGGCAAATTTACTCGTAAATTGAGTGTATATGATCATAGTGAGGTTGGTCGGCATCAATATCATACCAGGTCAAGATATACAAATTGTGACTGTCTTGTTTGTACTATTTCCAAAACTAATGCATCCGTCAGTTCTAAGAATTCCAGGTTAACCAATATCAAACCCAATCCAGGAAGACCATCAACACAAGAGAAAAGTAGTAGCTCCAGACCAACCAGCTTGAAACTTTGCAGCTTGTGCTTATCAGACATAGGTAGGGGAAAACCACACAACTGCTCTCGTTCCGGAGCTCTGACGAATGTCAAGCAATTACTGAATTCGGCGGAAAAGAATAAGAAATTGCCAGAACCAGTTGTGCACTCTTACATTCAAGAGTCTCATGATGATGACTTCTTGCTGACATCGCCTAAAGGCGGCCGTCCCTTGAAGCTTTTCGTGGAATTACGGACGATTTCAATGCTCGGGTTTCGTGTCAGAATATTACCAATATTCAATCTGAAATGAATTTGAGCAACCGTCAATCTTTGAAATTGCGCCATGAGCTGAGAAGAGCATCAACCAAGATTGAACCGATTTGGAAGCCCACTTGTATCTACCGATCATTGTTTTGATGACTACTTCAAGTTAAAAATGATTGATTTCTTTGTCATGGAGCAAGATGTTGTAAAAGGCGTAAAGCTTACTCCTGCTGTTGTCTGCAAAGATGTACGACAGTTAATTGATTTCATACTTGAAGAGAGAGGCATAGATCGTGGTGACTACTACATCAAAACTAACATTGACGGTGGAGGCTCTTTCCTCAAAATTTGTTTGTCAGTTTCTGATAAAAACTACAATGGGCGATATAAAGACACAAGAGTGAAGCATATTTTTCTAGTCGTTTTATCTGAAAATGTACAAGAGAATTATCCAAATATTTTAAAACTATGGGTATCAGCAAATTTGAAATTTTGGATTTTAATCTAAATCTGGATTTTAGCAATGAGAAATTGACAATTTCATGTGATCTCAAACTTGCGAATTGTTTGCTTGGACTGATCCCATGGTTCGACTTTTCCCTGCTGCTGGTGCACGGCAAGGAAAGATAGTTTGCATGTGTCTGGTCAGACACGCTCATTTCAGTCAATTCATGACTCGTTTTGGTCTTATCACGGAAAATACCAAGACAAAAAGATGGCTAAGCATTATGAAAATGTGATACATCCGAGTATAATCAAATGCAGTGATCTCGGAATAGATGTGATACAAGTCATACCACCTCCGGAATTACATTTACTGCTCGGAGTTGTGAATACACTCTTCAAATATATGTCCAAAATTTGGCCGCATTCAATGGCGTGGAGCGAAAAATTGCACATTGAAAGGAAATCCTACCATGGTGGTTATTTCTCTGGAAATTCCTGCATGAAACTCCTTTCTAATATTGACTTGCTCCAATCAATGTGCTCATTGCATTGTCTGCCATACGTCAAGGCCTTTCGATGTTTTTCAAAGGTAAGCAAGCAATTTGTGTTATTATGTTGATACCGTTAGATGTTTTTTCGAAGTTTTTGACTTCCGATGTTTTCAGAGGTATGTAATTTGTTTTATTCATTATGTTTATGCGATTACTAAGATGCAATACCTAGTCCAAACTCTAAACTTTATTTCGAAATTCATTTCTACTGCATCACCAATATTTTCAGAGCTCATTATTTCATAAACAATTTCGTGAACCTTTTCAGCGAAGCCTCACTAAAAACTGTACTGGTGTATATGTAGCCTTTTATTCACTTTACAGATTGTTGAATCATGCTTCGGATGGGAGCTGAAGTCATCCTACTCGAAGACATCAACAACTTCAAAATGGCATACATTGATTTGGATGTCAACGTGACGCCCCAAGTACATGCCGTTATCTGGCATGTTCCTCAATTTTGTGCGAGATTCAACGAAGGATTGGGACGATGTTCAGAACAAGCAGGAGAGTCAGTCCATCATGATTTCGCAAAGACCTGAGAAACTATAAGTTAAAGTCCTTGTCTCATCCTGAATATGGCAATTCGCTGAAACGAGCTGAGTGCGCATACAACGGTCGCCATCTAGTAAACTTATAGACTAAAATCAAATCTTCTTTGTCCGGCTGATATAGCATACCCAGGACTTCACTTCTTCTAATTATATGAGTTCAATTAACGTTGTCATTTTTTCTTTCATGGTCATTAGTTCGACATAATATTTTTTGTCTTCTACCGGTATAACATACATGTAGTTTTCCATATAGTAATGGACATTACAAACATACCAATATACCATGATAGCATAGCAAAAATCACTTTTAATCAATCAGATCGACATTGATCAATAATTAATGTGTAACTTGTAGTCTACTGCAGTGATGATATTTTGGATATCATATTCGTTTTCTGCGTCATAATCTTACATCTAATCAACATTTTAAACATTTTAATATTCCATATCGTGTAATCGATCATTAATCAATCAATCAGATCGATATTGATCAATAGCTCATCCGAAACGTATAGTCGGCTGTAGTTATGATGCTTTGGATATCATATTCGTTTTCTGCCAGGTTAATTTGCATATATTACACTATTATGACATCACAGAAGTACAAATCTACTAAATCAATCACTGTTAATCAATCAGATCAATACTGATCAATGAAAGTCAATTATTTTTTGAAGAGCTCGTTGTACGATTTTTTTGAAATCATATACGTTTTCAGCACAAAATTTTGATGTAGAATCAATTTTCATATTTTATGGACAATTTTTTCAAGGTTAAAGTCAAATTCCAAGCACCGTGCATGACAATTCATCATGTATTCATGTACTATATAAGCTGATGTTTTGATCAGAATAAACACGACGTGTGAAGTAACAGAACCATTGTTCTATTACTAGAGTTGGGACTATAACAATCCGCTTTGATTTTTGCTGTATATAGCCATTCCACTTTGACTTCCATGTGACATTCCTTACACAACTCCTGAGCAGTAGAAAGCCGTCTTCGTATCATTTATACCTTTCGATTTAATTCTATGAGTTCCCGATAGACAAGAAGTCAGCCAACCATAAACTGTAGCTGAATCGGTGATAATAGTAACATCTTACAATTGACACGTACTTGACTGTCATGTTAAACCCTTTGAGCACAGAATCAAGTTCAGCCATGTTTATATGGGTACCATCATTATGTCTGCGTAACCGCGCTCAGTCTTCCACCAGCACGTTATCGATTTCCAAGATGCATCCTGTACTCGTAGATAGAGAGCTTGCATCGCACCAGCGACCATGCGCAGGATCTTTTTCTTGTACTCTCCGCAGAACTTCTTGAATGACTGTATTTACCAATTTTGCCATACCACCTGACGCCTTCACTAATGCGCTTCACAAATCCACAGGTAAAGCGCAGGTGGTCTCCAAAGGCGCTTCCGTTCTTTAGTTGTTAATGGCATGATGGTCGACAAGGGAATCAAAATAATACCGTGTCACAAACCTTTATTCAGTCGCAACAATCCTGTGTCTGTGCATGTTGACTTCACCATCTCATTTGCAATTCGACGGATCATGTAAGATATCTATGAGTGTCGCCTACACCTCGAACAACGCGTGCACCAGCTCTGTCAAGGGCATATCGGCTGGCTCGAGTCACAAATACATAAGTGATGGCTATCGCACTCTTGGCTTCGTCGAGACGCAGCCTATAATGCGATAACTACCTTATTGTTTGACAGCGCGGCGGAGACGAATTGCACAGTTTCTGCACGTTGTTATACATCAGGGGCGCTGAGTCTAGGGTTTACAATCTCGTGCCATTTTCATAATCCCGGGATTTTCGAGACTTGATAATCGCAATCATGGGATCTCGAACGCGATAAAATTTTCAAATCATCAATTTTCAAGGAATATTTCAAAATACGTTACCTGCTTGTAAAATGTATATCTCTCATAACTTGAGCTAAACAAGCATGTACGTGAAACTAGTCAACTCGTAAAAAATATTGGCGAAGTAAGGTAAGACACTGAATTGTGACATCACTCAGTCTCGACCGTAATTTTTTTCGAAACACATCATTACATTAGCATTCGACCTTGTAAGATCGAAGCTTACACTAACTAGAGCACACGGCTACTGTCACTACGACTTTGCGACTTCAGTCGCTCAGAAACACTAACGCATTATCATGAACAAATCAGGTCATGTTCATGTCCTCTTTTGTTGTTTCACTAATGAAAATTTGATTTCAATCCCTAGATAGAGTGCGTACATGATAATGTCGGATATCTTGGAAGTCCTGTGAACACACCGGCAAGCCAGTCGCCAAGCCAGAATCAATGACTCAGCTTAGCAACCGCTGAAATGATATAGACATCCTATAATGCATTCATCTCCAACCAGCTGGCTCGGGTAACATAGCACGTTGGCTATTTATCAAACTCAAAACATGACAAATGTAAATATATTTTCAAAAAAGCCCTTGATCTCCTCACTATGTCACTCAGAACTCTGGGCCAATTTTCAAATATCTCGAAATTCCTCGAGATCTTGAAGACGTAACTGAATTAGGGTCGAGATCCCGGAATTGTAAACCCTAGCGCTGACAGAGCACTAAGTTAGCGAATTCTTTCATGAAATGACACTACACAAATCAGACTGAGCTTTGCAGTAGAAATTTTTTTGGACAGCAACGTTAGAGAAATACCATTGATAATAATTCGATTTCCATGACTTAAAATAACAAAATGCTGGCTCACCAATTATACAGATTGTTTCATAAAAAATGGATCACCCTTAAACATCGCCTTAACTTCAACTTTGTCTAACCCCGCCAAACTTGAACGAATTTCTCTGAAATTTGGAAGATATGTCAGTTGTGCTTACTAATATCATTGTTGGAAATTTCAAGCATGAATATTGAGTTGTTTTCCTGTTATAGATAGAAAAGTAGTAGATAATTTGATCTTCATTTAGCAATGTTACACAAAATCATACCTCACTCTTATAAAATTACATTTGTTTCCTTTGTTATGTAATATGTTGTTCTACAAGTCAAAATCTATCAAGCAAAACAAAAATAAAGAAAATCGGTCAATCAGAGCCAGTATAGCACCATTATTCATCAACAATAATGTAACTGCTACATGTGATTAACTGGACTTCATGTTCCATACCTCCCTGACTTCGTTGTGGTGGTGTTGGCAGCACTCCTGATTGCTTTCAGATAGAAATCTATCTCTTACCGGTTGAAAACAATACAAAGCACAAATGAACAATAACGAGATCGCATTCACAAAAGGCAAAGTGTCAGCCTTGCTAGAACTAGGGTTTTCTTTGCGAGCTACAAGCAAGCGACTAAATGTCCCTTACACAAATGTGCATCGATGGCATAATGATGATTTTCGACTCTGTCGTAAAGAGGGCTCTGGTCGTCCACGCAAAACATCCAAACGTAGAGACCGCCTATTTTGAGATTTGTTAAAGTTGATCCAAGTCTCTCGTTAACTGAGATGGCTGCACTAGACTCGTCTATTTCTAAGTCCACTATTCGTAGAAGACTTATTGAGTCGAATTTCAAGAGCTGTAAGAGGCCCTCTCAGATTGAATTATCAGATCAGCATACAAAAAGACGTCTCAGATGGGCAATGAGTCATTGTCACTGGCGAAATCAATGGGATCGAGTTGTCTGGTCTGATGAGGCATCAGTCCGTCTGAAGGATAATGATGGTCGATTGAGATTATGGATAAAATCTGATCAGGAAATTCCGAGACATTTGCATCGTCCCCGGGTACAAGGTGGTGCAACTCTACTGATTTGGGCAGGCATTCGGACCAATGGCCGCTCTGAACTTCACATACAGCAAGGAACCATGAATTCTGAACGCTATGTGAATGTTTTACGAATGAACATTGGCCAAATGACAGATCAACTTGATGATCCATAGACTTGGTTATTTATGGATGATAATGCTACGTGTCACAGGAGAAGTAGAGTCAACTTATGCAAGTCTCAATTAGGGCTTAGGACATTATCTTGGCCAGCTCGTTCTCCTGATCTGAATCCCACAGAAAATGTATGGAGTATTCTAAAACGTAACGTTCGTCGTTCACTGCTACCTACAGATGGCGTATCACAACTTACGTCACTGTTAAAAAGAGAGTGGAGAAAGTTAGATCAGTCAAAAATCAACGATATCATCGAATCAATGCCTAGACGAATTGGCAATGTCATTGACAATAAGGGTAGGGCCACAAAATATTAGCTTCTTAAGAACCGTTACTGTATCATAGCTTATCAGATTATATAAGGACATTTAAATATATTAGGGACATGAAATAACATGAAAAATGCTTTCTGTATCATACTTATGTTTTATTTAGTCAAATTTTAGGATGATCCACTTTTTATGAAACGGACTGTAGAAATCTCAAAGTGAACACTATCTCAGCGCTGTTTGTCAAAATATCTTTTTCTATCTAATGATTTAATGCTTCCGGCTTTCACGAGGTCGAAATGATATTTCAATGCGCCTTGCTCTCGGCACTACCATGAAAAATGGCTTGCCGGCTGGGAATCGAACCCAGTATTCGAATTGCTAACGCGGCATGAAGATCATGTGGTCTTGGTGATCTTCATGCCACGTTAGGAATTCGAAGACTGGTTTCGATTCCCAGCCGGCAAGCCATTTTTCATGGTGGTGCCAAGAGCAAGGCGCATTGAAATATCATTTCGACCTCGTGAAAGCCGGAGGCATTGAATCATTAGATCGATTGTCCGAGGTCGCCTGGAAGCGGTTGCTATTGTTATCTTTGTTCTACTTCTATGTCCTCAGATAAGCATTTAAATGCAACGAATACATGGCATACGATCATAGAATTCTTTGATAAAACTTATTGCACGATGAGAGTCATTTATCGTCCATCGATCAGCAATCTACGCAAGCACTTCACTCTCAGGAATTGGTGCAAGTAAACTGGTATATCTTCCATAATCCAACTCTGTATTTCATTATCAAAGTCATTGCGTATAGGTGGACACATATTATAAGCAGCCACGTTGTTATAAAGTTTCGGTTCGTCATCAGAATTCCATTTCCATCTAACTGTTCATTTAAAGCACGAAAGCCAATGTCACCGAGCTCTAATTAAGAGCTGTTGCGGCACTCTGAAGTTGAGGCACCAACGATAACTTCTCCATTAAGCAACGTAATACCACTTAGCCTTCGTATAGCATCCATACCAAGAATAAGGTCAAATTGAGTTAATATATTTTTCAACACAAGAGCGTTAATTTTCAATGCACATGTTTTATAAAGTAGTTTCAACTTTTCGCCATCCACTAATAACACAAATCTAGAGAAGGTACAAAAGACTTCACCAAGTGCTGAGAAACTATTGTTTAGGTACAACCAGTATCAACCAATTCATGCATAAATATTCTATTCGTGTTGAAAGGTCCCTCCAGGTCTTCCGGGGAACAGCTGGCGCACACGATGCGCAAAACAATGGTTTGGTTGCAGTCATCAACTAAAGCACGAATTGAGTACCAGCTAGTCTTACAAGTCGCCAAAATCAGTCAAGTGCACTTCCACTGATTCTCCTGGTGACATGTTCGCGGAAGGGATAGAACCATATCCCTTCCGCGACCAAAGTGAAATTCATTACACCGTCGGATGTCACCATGACGTGCTTTGCACGCGCAATTTAAATATGCTCTATTGATACTTTCCCAATTTTAAGTCAGCTATTAAGTCAGTGAATGACACCAACACCCTTGATTCCCCAATCGCACAAGCCTGAACCAGGAATCGAACCGCAGTCCGCGGTTTAGACAATGTCGCACATTCTTCACTAGAGCACGCAGACCGTACAAAGGGAATGCGTTTGAAAGCTAACAAAATCTCAGATTTTAAACCCGGATGTACACTTGATATTCTGATGGATTAATGCTGTTTGCTCTTCAACACAACTGTCAACATTTTGCAATGAGTTAAAATTGAATTGAGTTAAATGAGCAAGTATTGATACCATGCAATAGATAAGCGACTGGCAGGACTCGAACCCACCACCAAACCAGGTTATCTAGATCTGCTGGTCTCACCAATTGAGGAGCAACCGCTTGCGAGCTGCAGATTACATAGTGCGATTGACACTCAACATTTGCGGATTGGCACTCAACATCAGTAAAACAACAATTATTAAGCCCAGTTCTTAACTGCAGTCGTCTTGAAGATGCGGAGGGTCAAATCGCAAAATCCCATTTGTTTATGTAGCTCCTTGCATTTCCGAGTTTGGTGCACTCAATAAAATAATGATATGACATTTGGTTGATCGCTCAAAATGAGTTTTGTCATTTTTATGATTATGATTGCCCTTTTCCGGTAGCTTTCTCCCGCAGTTCGTTGAAATGAGACATTTCTGGGTGTAGGTGGCATGCCGGACTTTCAGTTTAAGTTAATGAAAGCGTTATGACAACAAGATATGATGTTGCATTTCCAACAAACAGTTGGAATGTTGCATTTCCAACAAACAGTTGGAATGATGCACTTCCAACAAACAGTTCCAGCTTACAAACTGATCTCCACAGAATTTTTTCTAGGTGCTGCAGTAATCCAATTCTCCTTAAGATCTAGCAACATTACATCGATCAGTGCCTGACTGAGCGGTTGAAACTGCCATTAAACAACCAGCTATTGTCCAGTCAAGTCCCGCTAATTTACGCCATACGACAGGTCATATTTCTATGGATGAATCTGCCATTTGAAATAAATACTGAAAACTTGGACTTTTTTTCGATAGATATTGAACCATTTCATAACAGATCATAAAAAGCGCTGATCTGATGAAATGAAATGGCATGCTAGAGAGTAAAACATCAACCAAGAATGACCGAAATGCATCACACGCGTGAGTGATATGGACACCGTCTTGTCAGAATACAATTGAAGTCGTGGTAACAACTATCTTTCTAGCTTTGATAAGAATGCTTGATTCAAAAAGTCAATAGACAAAACATGTTGCACCTAGAAAAAAATCTGATCAGTTTGTAGGCTGGAACATGTGTTTATTCAAATGCAACATTATATCTCGTTGTCATAACGCTTTCATTAACTTGAACTGAAAGTCCGGTGTTACATTACACACAACTGTTATGCCATGGATAAGAGCTCTTTCAAAACCACCGTCTTGTAGCGTTGATCTCAAACCTATATATTCAAAATTAGCTTACAGGGATACATGTAATACATTCAAACTCAACCTCTATGACAGCAGCTCTTTCAGAGCAGCCGCCATAGATATGTACAAAGTGACATCTACTAAAGAAGCATAGAAATAAAAATACACATATTCCCCTGGAAATATAAATTCCAGAGACTATGTCTCATATCTCCACCTTTCAACCATAGGGTCGACGTCTGGGTAGCGAAACACAGGTCTCTTAATTCTTGTAGATCTTCTGGGTGCGATCACATCTTCATTTAAGCTGGTCTATCCAGCTTCCCTTCTGGACAGCTGGGCATCATGTGCCACAATAGTCTTCCCATCTGGGTGTGCAACTGTTGATGTTGTTTGACCATTTCTAAAAAGGAATCTGACATTTGACGTGGCTGCTCGTGGATATGGTCTGTATATCAGGTCTTGCATATGCTTGAAATGTGACAAGATCGGGCACCGCGCTGGTCGTCCAAGCATGATTTCTGCCGGTGTTCTCCTATCTTCGCGAATGGCAGTATTTCTATGTACAAAAAGTAATCGGTGTATATAGGAAGATACCGAAGACTTGGCAGGATTGTAACTTCTAAGGCCATCTTTTATCATCCTTACCATTCCATCTACTCATTAATTACATCCCATACACGTTTAATAATTAAGGAATCTTTAGTATATAGTATTTATGTTTGAAATCACTGATTTGCCTGCATTTTCACATTAGACGCTTAGTCTTCGAGAAACCTATTTTTCAATTTTATTTTATAATGTTCAATATGTCTGCCCATACATTTTTCCTGTTTTTATAAAATGAACCGAGCTTCGAAAATTTTGTTCTAGTGACCCTATTCACTTTTGCCTCTTAACCAGCAGAACTTTGTATCAGTATGACTGCCATTAAAATTTGGATTCTTATTGCACAAGTGTCTTCACAATGTGGCTCATATAAGTAGATATTTATGCACAATTTACTTAGCAGAGGCTAGCGAATTCATAATTAAGAGTACATGTAAACTCCGCTGCTCTTGACTTCAAATTCTACATTATTTGTTTTGGGAAAATGTATCTTATTATAAAGTGCGAAAACTGATTTTGTGGCACTATCAAGACTTTAACCGATTGGCCTATCACATGAAACTGCATTAATAGATAAAGAACCAAAATCATGAAATTACAGCATTGCTATCTTGTACTTACAGCATAATTTTGTACTCCTCCTATGCAGTATACTAAGCGCCCAATGAGTGATTGGTGTTTTCTACAGTTAAGTATCGACCTTGGCCAGAAAAATTGTGGAAGCATTCTGCGTCTGCGTAGCATGCACTTACAGGAAAAGTCGGATCGTGTGGATAATTTGTAAAGATTATGACTGGGCGAGCATTATTGTCATATAGAGGTCTATGTATTTGCACTTAAAAAATATCTTTTAAGCTGTCAGTAGTTTTGAAACATGCTTATTACTGTTGTTAATATGCATCAATCCCTGATTCAATTTCATAATTTCATGATTCACATGTATTTTCATACAGGAGATTGGAGAGCCACCGATCCGATGCCAATGAGATAGCAATGCATCTCTCTCTCCCTCTCTTCTGCAAGGATACCACTGCATATCTATGCTATGTAATAATTCTCTTCATTACTTTTCACGTGAAGCATTTCCTGATTGGGATACCTCTCCATGCGGTGATCGTTTCCTCCGATGGGTTTGCGATGTGAAATGAACAAATCCCACATAAATCAATGCCAGAAAGTAACAGAGAGTACGGAAGAAATTTTGAGTCCTGTGTCTGCATTGGATCCGGACTCAGAGACAAATGAATTTTAGCAAGAAAAATTGCGCTCTCTACGACGCAATACAAGCATTTGGGTTAGTTTCATAAGCAATAAGGATAAATATGACTGTGGCAAACTATTGAGAAGATGAATGCTTACAACAAATAACCAGCACAGTGCAATTCTGTTGGATGAAACTGAAGATGTGAAACAGTTGACATCACAATTGTATGGCCGGTCAGGAATGTAGCCAAGATTTCTGAAAGGGGCGAAAAATTACATTGATTCAATTACATGTGATTTGCATCAGTTGTATAATCAAAGAGGCTGAAGACCGAAAATCACTCAGAAATAAATACGAGGAGTGAAATTTCCCCTGGAATTTCCACTTTTCCACTTTTTTAAGAAGGTTCCTTTGAGGCTGTAGCCTCTGCGCCCCCAGGAAACACTGATGCGTATGATGACATCGTTGATTGCGTTACGAAACAGGAGGGAATATTTGAGGAAGACTGAAGTAATGATTTGTTAGGGATGTGGAGGGCTAGCAATAATCATCAAGAATAGCAAGGAAATTCGATTCAAATTAAAAAAAATGGGACTGAATTCAATGCAAATTTTGACCAGCTGTGGGAAAATTCTGATACTGCCAAATAATTCGAAATAAACTGACACAGGCATCTTTAAATATCATTTTGTAAATACATAAGTGACTCTCATCATACTTAATGCATACGTCTCTATAATGGCTCTACTAGAGTTCTTTAAAAGCAGATGAAGAAAGAAATTATAAAGATATATAACAAAAAATTAAAAAAAGCGAACAATTCCAATGACTAAATTACCGGTGCCAACTCAGTGCGGACGAAACGTTAGGTTTCTAGTTGATCCTCCTTATGTGGGCCATATTCTTTTAAATAAAGCAAAGAGAGAGCTTATTTATTTTTTTTTCAAAATCATGAAAAATTACAATGCCTTAAAGCACAAGGAAATATAGAAAGATTCGAAACAAATTCAGCACAATCTAGTACAAATTCTATGCAGAAAGGTCAACATCTCGACATTACAAGGCTTCAAGCAGTCTCTCCGTGATGTGATAATGTTACTGGATGCCGACAAATATCATCTGACTGACATAACGGTGGCCGCTGGAATACTAAGATAGTCTATGTCTTTGCAAGATGACCAACAGCAGGGTGCGCAGTATTCACTATAAGATTCCGAAATTCTGAAGTAGACGGGAATTGAGAATTCGTGACTTAAACTGATTCATCAATAATTTGAATTATCTCATTTCTGCCAATTTTTTCACATTTTTTCTCAGCATCAGGAAATGCATAAGTTATTTTATGATATAGCCGTGATTTTCAAAATTTCATCTTCAGGATGCATAAAAACTTGAATTGATAAATACAGCCGAATAATGTTCTCCTAATTGGATTTATCATAGTGTGCCTAAAAGATTTCTCTTCTTATTTGCTGTAACTAAGATAGCAGATGAAGTGAATTAATTGTAATTGAAACTACACACTAAAATGTCAATTTTATCAGAACTCACACATTTCGGTGCACTGGCCCGAGAACCGGCATAGGCAGAAGAACCGGTGCACCTCGTACACCCCTGATTATAAGTGTTAATATTTTCTAGAATTTATAGGAAATTGTATATAGCACCTAGAAAAATCTTAACTGCTAAAGAATTAGAAATTGCGTAACAGAAAGAATAAACTTTTGCTTACATGTGACTCCTTTAATCTTATTTCCTAAAGCTTGCAGGTGTCTCTCATCTCACGTAACCCGTGCGCCTCAGCGACGATTTTAATGGGATTTTTTAAAACCAACTAAAAACAAAAATTATAGACATCGTAAAACCTGTAATATACTGCCCCCTGACGAAGTATTTGAAAAATAGACCGCAACCCTGAAATAGAATGTCACCTGTAATGATTAGACCGCCACTTCCTGTATTTTGGCAGCAAAAGTATTGAGCGTCAATATGCTTGTGTAGGACCGGTCCGAAATGTGATGTGTTATTAAACTTATTAGCATTTCTTCATGTGTATTCGTGTATTTTGAATTTGTCTTTAACTTCTTCATTATTAACAGTTACTTTACAATCACTAAGCGCCTGTAATATTAATCATGATTTCTGTTCATCTTTTTTTTCATAATATGCATGTACTAGACATACACATACATGGTACACCATCTTGTTAAGTATAGATCCTTTATTCCTAGTAACCGGGCGAATTAGTCCCAAATGTTTATTATCATTATCAGTGGCAATAAACATTTTGAATTGAAAATAAAGATTACAGTATATTCAATATGCCTAATGGAATATCGATATCAGTAAAATATGCATTTACATGTGTTATCATATTTAGTTCCAATCACAAGATAATAAGTCATACTAATAAGCCGAAACGCAAATGGTTCACAATATATCGGGTATCAGGAAAGCATTATAGTTTTATTTGAGAGCTTTGTAGATGGAAAATACACGCAAATACAAGCTTTATTGAAGTGATATCCCTTACCACTTTTAAACCCATGGATGTTAGAAATTAAAACGCCACCCTCTAATACAGGGTGTTCATATGTGAGGATTATAAAAGGGTCAGCTTTCTAGCTGATGTAGGTGGAAAAAGCAAGTTATTTGAACTGCTATTTCCTTCGTGTATTAGTTTGCATTACAACCAAGTTAGGTTCAATTCTGTTGTTCACTTTCATGCTTTGTCTTCGCATGAAATGTAGAAGTATAGATATCTAAACCGAGATCGATAATTATACCATGGAGGCCCACCACTTGCATCACACTTCTTCAATTAACAATATCCTTATTCATTTGTCTTCAAATTCAAACGTAGATATGTAATCCGAGATCAGCAGCATAACTTGACGTCTGTCGTTCACTTTTCACTAATCGTTTTGTATCTGGTTGCTTTTGGTGAGTGCAGTGGACAGTGGACAACATCATATATGAGTCCAACTTGAAGTGCCATCGTCAAATTAAGGCTAACTGTTTGACTTCTTGCCCTATAGTTAACTGTTTGCCCTTCGAGACCGCTTTCATCAAAGTGGCTTTCAGATTAGGAACTTTTGGTCTCCGTTCGCCACTTAGTGCTCAGAATGAGAGAATTTACAGAGCAGTCGTAGTAAAGACAGAGATATCTGAAGAAGACTTATTGATTGAATGTGATAGCCAGTAACCTTCGATCATGGTACACGGGGCTGTGTCTTTTCATGGAAAACAGAGTTGCGACTCACTGAAGGTCCAAGACGAGGACAAGATGAAATTCCGATTCCTCGACGAAAAAATGCTCCCGGCCATGTTTGGTGATATCAACAGAATAATGAATCATCGCCGCTGGTATTGGCAACAAGATGGCGCAAAAAACCCATAGTGCTAGACAATCTGTCGAATGGTTCCGAGGAAATACCATTGATTTCATCAGTCCGATGCAGTGGCCTGCGAAAAGTCCGGATCTAAATGTTCTTGACTACTGCAAATTGAGCATTCTTTTAGATGGCACACAGAGAAATCGTCGGATAATCAGATCAACAGGACGTTTTGACGACTACGGGAATGCCATTTCACACTAAACAAGACGCTATCAAATCGTGCATCAAAAGACTCAATGATTGCAAACGAGTACGGTGGAATCACTGTGAGCATCTATAAATGTGCTATCTAAAGCGATTACAGATATTCGCTGTAATTAAAACAATGAATCAAATTTAATTCATTGGCTGAAAAATTGAAATTTCCTGTATTTCTTCGTATTTTGTTCGATGTCTATGTGTTCACTCGAAACCCAATCATCATGGATCGAGGTAAGCCATAGAGAATGCTTAAATTAGCTTGAATAAAAGTTGAATTTCAATATGAACAAACTCTCGAAGAAAATAAGAGTGCAATAATTTGACTATTTTTTCAAACTTATAATTCGCCATCCTTACGTTTTTTTTTGCTGAACATACTGCAACGCTATATTGTGTAAGTAGTGAAAACTGTGCCCTACTTGCCACGGATAGGTACATGGATAGGTACATGTAAAGTTTAGTGTTATCAATAGGTACATGGATAGGTACATGTAAAGTTTAGTGTTATCAATAGGAACATGGATAGGTACATGGATAGGTACATGGATAGGTACATGTATACTTTAGTTATCGATAGGCACATGGATAGGTACATGTATAATTCAGTGTTATGAATAAGAACTTGTATGAGATCTGTTTTACTGGATAGGTACATGTGTTTGGTACACTCAGTTGAGTACACTGTGTTTGGGAACGTCTATGATCGAACTTGTGTGGTTTGGTTCTGAGCACTTGGGTACGTACCGATAGACGTCCGTTGTTTGATTTTGAATGGGTTTGCTCAATTGCGACTATTGTGACTATTGCAACCATTGTAATCAAGATGACACATTGATTTTCCTTTTACGTAGACAAACTATGCTATAAATATGAGATAGTTTTTGATGACATACATAATGATGACTAGTATCCCAACGTCGTGGGTTGTCGCAAGAGACCTTGGATATTCGTTCAAAGCCATAGAAACTGTAACAAATCTCAGTGAAAATATCAACGCTGGTGATTTAGTTGATCGACTAATGGATCTAGATGAGCATGCTATGAATCACAATTTGGATCGTAGGTGGATAGAGGATTTCTCCATGCTACACTGCAATGATAGTGAAATTAGGAGGATCAAATTAGAACGATATGGAAAGAAGGAGACATCTGACAGTGTGTTAATAAAAAGTTCTCCCAATAAAAGTGACTTCAGAAGGAAATTAGAACAAGAGACATTTAAATTATTATGTGAACGGAACTGCGTTAAATGTTTTAAACAGGAACGATCCCTTCTCTTTTTGCCATGTTCTCATAGCGTTATGTGTTCTACATGTTATGTACCCTTTGAAACTTCATCTTGTCCCCTTTGCGATGAAGAAATATCTTCAACAGTCACTGTATATCGTGCATGATGAGTCATCATGCAGGTCTGTGATTGGTCACTATTGTGTCTTTGTGTGACTTTTCTATATAAGGAGGACATTGTACCGTTCTATTTCAAGCATAATTTGAGGCTAATACAATGTCAATCAGCATGTCGTTCACTACCAACATTCCCATTTCAATAATTTACCGAAGTCAACTCTTCACGGGCAATATATTTTATTCTGCCGTGAATATAACTGGCTATAAAGCGGATTTGGTGGATCTGATGGAGGAAATAGTGAAGTATTTCCGCTGCGGAGAGGACGTTGTGGTGCAGAGAATGTTGATGAGAGTCGTGAACAACGCTCTTACACGAGTTGCAAGATTCTGGCTCAACGAAGTATTTCGCCCACTTTCTCAAACGGAGATTGTACCGGAATACTCTCGCTGTTGGTGCAGCAGTATCCAACGGAAACTCAACACATGTCTCCATGACATTATCACCTCCAGCTACTATGATGAGAAGGGTGAGAAGTGCAAACTGGACTTGTTCAGTGGACCGCCATCAGTAAGCATCAATGTGGCTGCTCAAGGACATTCTGAGGTGATCAGTTTGCGGGCATACTATGCCAATATTTTAAAGACTTTCCATTTAAAGCCTTGCTGTATGTGCTGTCCTATTTCAAAACATCTAATGAAAGACATTGAGCAGCTCATAACTGCTACAAATGAGACTCTAGCCGATGTGAGTGTATATCAGTTTCCCTCTACAACTTCTAAGTGTTTCATGTAATTTTATACGTACCAGCAACAAACTCTGTGTGAATGCTTGTAAACTTTTGTATATAATGTTGTAAGTACTAAGCAAAAATTGTAATTGTATTATCTATTTCCATATTAGAATAAAAATGTCTGTAAAACGGAAGGCATCTTCTCGTCAATCGAAACGGTCCTTCAAACCTTCAAGTCAGTTTAAAAAGGCGTTGCGAAAGTTAAACAGGATACATGATAATAAGAAGAAGTGTAAATTGATTCAAAATTCAAGTGATGATTTCATTCGTGATTTAGCTTTTGCAATACACAAATGTCTACCTATTTACAAGCCTGTGTTGAATGCTGGCTCTTTGAATAGCATAAAAAAGTTTTCAAATCCAAGGAGTAGTGATAAGAAAAGGCGAAACTTAATTCAGCGCGGTGGTGGTGGGTTTCTAAGTATGTTAAATGATATTGGAAACAGTATTAATGGTGTAATCAATAGTCCGCTTGGAAGGATTGCAGCAACTGCTGCAATGTTAATATAAGGTTAGCGAATCATAAAGTGACACGTCATCACTTTGATTGATGAGTCATATATAGGTGTATATAAGGAAGACGCTTTAATGATATTTTACCACTTTCAAGTGACAATTCATTTGCGCTGGTTGAAAGCTCCAAATTAGTACTTGTTGAAACATGACTCAGAAAATGTATACAATCAGAGAGGA